>CAJNOP010000063.1:727049-742188 GCA_905250075.1 Rotaria sp. Silwood1
ACTGAATATAGAAAAGTCACTTATAAGTGACTTTTCTATATTCAGTATTTCACGCTGATTCTATAACACACAATGTTGAAATATGAAGAAAAAAAAGATTGACCTAGTTTTCATAAACTATAGGTCATTGTAAAAATGTGAAATTTTCTCCTAAAAATTCATTTCAATAAAAGTGAAAGCATTTATGTTCTTGATCAGCTCCTCACACGGTATATAACCATGTATTAGAAACACTGAAAAAAAATCTTCTGTAATTTTTTGTTTTTTCGGCATCTTATTTAAGATATCACCTGTTGAAATGAAAACGAATTAGAAGGATTTTTCGAGACGAAATCAACCTCATCAATGTATTACTTTTACAAATGTAAAAAAGACTCCTGAAGAAGTGACGAACTGCAATCGTGTTGTTATCGCTATGATCTTTGTTAATACTCAAGATTATACATTGTCTTTATCAGAAGCCTTCCTATTTCTCTTTTTTTTTCTTATTTTCTGTATCGATGTAAACACACATATTTCACTCTCAAGGTTGATTATATGATAATATTATTATTATGTATGCGTTTATGTGTATATGTATATATGTATATTCTGGACCAATAAATAAAGTATGAATCATCCGAAAAGTGGCGAGCTTTGGGATAAAAAAAGAATCAAACGCATACTTTAACTTTTTCATTATAAATATTGAATTTTGATGAACACACGTAGTATGCTTAAATTAACTGATTTATCTGTTACTGATCTTCGACTTTCACTTAAACGTCAACAACCGGCAAAAGTTACACTGAAATCACATTGAAAATCGAGTTTTATCTCATCTTCATTTGTAAAACAAGATTTATTTTCATCTGCTCCAAATAATCCATATATTGTTTCCCAATTAATTCCAATTATGTCTGAAACTGATGATATTCTAGAACTGGAAGAAATTTAACGTAAGATATTGCAACTGGAAAAAAAATTTTTATCGAAAATTCATGTTTTTAAATCACTACAAGAATATAATGTTGATGAATTTTTATCTTAAGGTTAGGGTATTTTTAATAAATCATAATACTCTGATGATATTCGTATTATGAAATAGTTACAAAATTATATAATAGATTACAATCATGGTTTACAAATTTCATACAAAATTGTATTTTTACATAGATGACTTTGAAAATGAGTTACCAAACTGTTTACAATTATTATAATTTAAAAAATCAATTATGGTTGATAAAGTACATGAATTAAACTTTTCAAATTAAAATAACCACCTTATCGTTGTGTTTCTATCGAGTAAAAAAAAATAAATCTTCGTGATTACATTCACATATTGTTATTAATTATTATTTAGACAATAATTCCTTAGATTTGTTAGATGGTAAAACAACATCAATCACTTGTAAAGGTACAAGATCATTTGAGTCAAATAAGACGTACTTATTGATATGTTTTATAACCAACCATATATTAGACATTAATAGATAAGTTCTTTAAGGATCCAATCAAATATTATGGTGGAAAATATAACAGTATTGCATGGTTTGATAAAATTGAACAAGAATTTGAAATCATGAATCTATGTGGTTTAGATAAATCAGATTTATTAATGGGATAAAAGACATCAGTTGTATCGAATTTAAAATTGCGATATAGCATTTCAAAAATTAAACCAATATCAATAAACAATTCATCAATCTGGTACACAGTATTATGTTGAAATAAGTAAGTTAATATTACAAGCTGATTCATACATGAATGAATATACAAACGTCCACTACCTTATGCATAGGATTCGTTCATCTTTGTCTACTGAAACTCGACAAAATCATCGAAAATCTGCACAAGATTTTTCAAAACAAGTTCACACTGCTAAAGAACTTACGACATTAAAGTACTATCTGTGCCTCCAATTCTATGACTAATGATCATTTAGCAAAAACTACTTCTTTCTCATATTCAACAACAACTACTCCAACATAAACAAATGATTTTAAAGGCGATTCTCGAGATTACGATGATGATTATCATTACTATAAAAATCATTAATCATCCAATGACACTGATCACCACTGCTATTCGAATGAAATTTCCAAATCATCTTCTTATAATTGATATGAATGAAATTAACCTTATCATTCATCGCGTCAATTACATAATGTCCAATCATCAATAAATTTTATATCATCATTGTTTAATAATAATATATATCGTCATAATTATAGTAAACTACAACTTCTTTAGATGATGTAGCTCGTCATTGTTAGCATTTCCAAAAGCAAGAGCAATGACTGATAGTATTGGCTTTGCCTATTCATCTCAACATTTATTCAACCCTTCTTTTATTTATTTTTTTAACCATGTATGCCAACAATAAGCAAATGAAGATTACGACTGATACTAGAGAACAACATTCATTTAATAATGAAACATGCTTAAAATTTAACGATCAATTAAAATTTTCAAGTGTGCATCATCAGAAATTTTTTATGGCTCATGGATTAACTTCATTCATCGTTACACAAGTTGTTCATTTGATTATTCGTACAGATGATATTATAACAAGTATATCAGCATTCGTAACAAAAATTCATGTATGAATCTTATATTAGGTTGGCATTATTTCTTGAAATATGATTTTAGAAATCTAATCAAAGAAGAATTCCATTTTATTTAATTTTAGTTGCCATAAGGTCACGGTGTCTATGGATACATAAATAGCACCTATTGAGTTTCCTACAACGTTATCAAATTTTACGAAAATAACACCAGATAACCAATTAAATAAAATTACGACATCATCAGAATTTACTTAAACTCAACAAGAAATTTTTAATTTATTACATCATATTACTGATCAAGCTCAATATGATTCGATTTAATAATTGTTATTTAAATTTCAATCTACTAGTGATACAAGTAATTATACAGTTATACAAACAACACTATATCATACGATTGAAACATATCTTCATACATTACCTGTTTCAAAATTCTATTTCAGTAATTCACCTACAAATTCAGAAATGCGATTGTTTATTAAGACATTACTCGATGCTGGTCTTGTACGTCAATATCAATCAGATTATGTGGCTTCTGCATTATTAGTAAAAAAAAGAAAAATCATAGTTGGACATTAGTTATTGACTATAAAAATAAAATTTGATAACAATCAAAAATAATCATCCTCTTACCAATATGGAAATTACTTTTCAAACATTAGGTGAAGATTATCATTTTTTTCAAGCTTGATCTAGAGTAGATGTTTGGCAATCACCGATAGATGACAAGACCGTTTTAAAACAGCTTTTATATCATTACTTTTGGTTTATATGAATGATATGTTCTTCCTCAAGGTCTTCGTAATGCTCCTTCAAGTCTTCAATGTATCATGAATAATATATAATTATCACGTACTAATTTTCGTTGGTTTGCTTAAATGATTTGGTTATTTTCTCTCGTACTTATGATGAAAATTTGATTCATGCCGAGAAATTTTTAAATGCTTTACAATTACATAAAAATTACTAAATTACCAGATAAAGCAAAATCTCTTGTTTTATTACCAGAATCTAGTTAATTAGCACGAGCAAATCGCTTCATCGGTGTATTATCATGATACACACAATATATTCCACAATTTCCAAGTATTATCTAATTATCTTTTACCACATCGTATCTCATATGATGATAAATTGCTTAATACTATGTATGGATTGCGGCTTAAACGGCGTAAATCTTTCTTTTCTGTTGAATTATTTGGTACAGTTGTTACCCAATCACAATCTAAATCAGGAACAACTAATGTGACATCTTCTTCATCTTTTTTAACTATTTCTAATCATTCATATTCTATAAATGAACATTTCTCTATTACAAAATTAAAAGAACATTAAAAAAATGATCTTCAAATTCAAAAAAAATTATCAATGATTTAAAACAAAATCCAAATATTTTATTTGATTTTAAAGATGATAACTTATATAAATTACAATCTAATTATTGTGATAAAATAAAAAGGAAAATTAATTTATACTCCATCTTCTATGATAAAATCATGTTTTGTTTCTTATCATCATTATCCTGTGATTGTTGATTATTTTGTAGTTAGATAACATTAGACAAAATTTAAGAACAGCTCTGTTGGTTAAAGATGCAGAAATATGTTATTGATTATATAAATTTTTTTATTTGTCAGGCTTATAATACTAGTCGACAAAAACATCTCGATTTTCGTTGCTCAGTTCCGTCTCTTGAGAGCTCTAATCAATGAATTGGAGTAGACTTTTTTGTTTCATTTGCAAAAAAACCAAGCGATAATAGATATCATTTTTGTCTTATCGGCCATGTTAACACATTCGTAAGTACTACACCGTTAAAGTACTTTCTGCTCAAGCTACAGCTGAATCGACTTTTAAAGAATATATATGTGGTGATGATATTCGTAAAGCAATTGTATTTGATCGAGGTACTAGGTTCAAGAAAAAAAAACTGATGTTGTCACCTTCACAATTACTTGGCTATCATCACATTCTTTGCACTCCATATCACTCTTAACCTAATGGACAAGTAGAACGTTTTAATAGTACACTCACTACTCAAGATGCTAAATTAATTGATCATGAGTCCAATAATTGGGACGAATACTTATATCTAATTGTATTTGCATATAATACTGATATTCATTTAACAACTAATATTATTCCATTTGCAATTACATTCGGTCAAAAAACTTATCTCCCAACTGATCATCCGCCAACAATACTCATATTTTATCAATCTCATGATTATTTGTACCAACTTGTCCATTATTTAAAATATTATAATGTTACAGTCAAACAAAATCCTTCACAACAAACGACATGAAGCTGATTAAGTTCAAGATATAAACTCTAAAATAATATCAAAAATTCATACTAATCACTTAAGATCATTACTGATTCATTTTAGTACTTAATTTTATTTATTTACATCTTGGAGTATTTTATGAGCAATACTTGGACATATAATGCTATTGAATTTTTTTATGTGTGTTTAATCACTGTGTTTTTATAGATTCATCATTATTTATAAGACTATTCTTGCTGGACAAGATGACCTTATATTTATTATGAAACTGAGGAGTAAATATTCATTGGTATGACGAAGTTGATAATTGTGATATTCTTTATTGTCATTTATTACTTTTCAAAATAATTGTATTATCTAATACTAAACTCAAATCACTTTATTTAATTTTTTTCAAACAGCTTTATCATATTTCAGGTATTATTATTTATATTCGATTATTTTATCTAGCAAATGATTTTCGATTTCCTTCCAATTGGTGCTGTACTTGACGAAACAATTGTTAAGAATCTATTTCTTGTTACACATTAAACCATCCACTTTACCTATTCAACTTACATTTATTGGAGAGCATCTACTAAATCCGTCTTCTCATATGTATATATCTTTAAAAATTCAAGTACTCTTTTATGGATTTCTGACAGCAATGTGTTGTACCACAAGAATTGTTTTTTTCACGTTTTTGTTCTGTAATTTTATTCGCTCTTTTTCTTTATCTCTGTTATTTGTTCACTCTCGTTTCGTTTGTTATTTCTTTCTAACCAAGAAAAAACAAATAAAACGATAGATGAAACATCGTTTTTTTTCGTGTAAAAGAAAAGAATGCTGTAATCCGTAATCACACACAAGGCTATGCATTATTTTTTGTCATATACCTTTCTCTTTTCCTTCTTTTCTCTATATCTATATACAAATATATATTCTCATCGGAGAGTGTTGTTTATGTATTTATTTGTATGTGTATTCTGAATTGAAAATAAACAAAGTCAGAAACATATTACACAGAATAGATCATTTTTTATTAGATTTCAATTAAATCATAAATTTTATTGCATTAATTATTTCAATAAAAAGCCTCTTATCTCTACTCTAACCAAATGTCTGACGAAATATTCTCAAATGTGTTGGACTTCAATAATGCTTATTCGATATTATTCAATGAATTTAACCTATTTATCAAATTATTACGAATAGGAATTAAAAATTTAAATAATATTTATATTTTTAATCGTTTTATTGAATGTATATTTTATCAAATAAATGTATCAAGTATTATAATGAACATCGAATTCAACATTTTCATATGAATACTGATAATGGTATATTGAGTATATTCCATATAAATTTTTCAATCTATTTTTAAACAACCACATAATTTCATTTTCTTCCTAAATCTATCATAAAATAAAATCAAAAACTCTTTCATCCGCTTCTATCATATTTCCATCAAATTTTGCAACAAAAGAAAATCTTCAATATTCCCTTGAAACTTAACCATTGCATCTTTTCTAAATGAAGTCAATAACTAAATAAGTGCTTTCTCCATAATTAGTCATAAGATTATCTTGATTCATATAAAATTCACATAAAACCAAACGAATAAATCGTTACTGTTTTAATTAGCAACTAATGATCGTAAAATAATCATCGGGATGTGGGTGTGGATGTTGGATGTGGCTCTGGGCATGATTCTTCTCGTCAACTACATCAGTGCAGCCATACCCACAACTTATTGTTCGCAACAACCAATGTTTAATTTTCATTTTTCATCATCAATAATCGATCTCCATCATATTGACCATGAAATAGTTAAAGTATTATTTAATGATAGAACAATAACATGGGCTCGATTTATAACATGTCTATGATTTTCAACTAAAGTAGATGAATATCATTCTATCAGTCTTCACGCTAGTATTTGTGAAGCTAATGATAAGTCTATTAAATACCCTGAAAGAAGAATGACTTTTCCCTTGAAGATACTTGTACGAGCAATCAAGAATGCATGAATCTTGATTCTCTCACTTACTAGGATAATGTGATAAGAGACAAAATATGTGTGGTTTATCCAAAACTAATTTTATATACTCAATATGACATTTTCATTTATATTTTAGATATGATTATATTTGATGCAATGTATATGAGACGATCATAAATGTGATTATTATATTTTGTTGTCGTTTTGTCAGTGATCTGACTCATGTGCATTTTCATTGTTCAAGGTATACTTAGATTCTGAATTAATTCTTGACTTTCAACTTGATATGATTATGATAAAATGCTTATATTTTCAGATAAGAATTCATATCATGTAGAATATCAATCAAAATTTTGGATAGGTATATAAACAAGAAGAATCATGATACTTAGAACCAAAAGAATATAAATTATGAGCGAGCAGATATGACAGTTGCTTATTGCTTCTTGTAAAAATGAAAATCGATTTATTCCAATGTCGGTTCCTCTCTCATATGTATATGTCGTGTCGCAATTATCACTTCGATACGAACATTGGCCGAATCTATTGTCAGATAACTATAGGGTTAAAAAATCGATTCATCGACAATGATATTATGAAAATATATGATCGAAATTAACGTTGCATCGGAAAAATATTTTTCATAATTTGAAACAAATATGATAATAAGCAAATACAGAAAAAATAGAGATGCATTGTTAGAAAAATGTTTAGCATGTTTTTTTCCAATTTTACTGCCCACTACTTCGATATGAAATCAATTAATTTGTGACATTTCTATATCATATTTGAATACTAATAATTTACTGTTGTTTTTCAAGTTTATGTCTTGTTGACATTTATCACTGTAAGATTTCACAATTAACCCTTCGTGGTTGTCCTGATTTTTGTACTTCGTAGTTGTCCTGGGGTCCGCCTGGACCCACCTATAGAAAATTACAAAAAAAACGATTTTTTCCTTTCTTCAAGCGTTTCATTTGACTTATATGAAGAGGTGAAGATCTTTCTTTATAAAAACTAATAAGTCAGCTCTCGTGAAAACAATGTAAAGATGTATGATATCGCAAAAAATTACTTTCTCTAATCGTTTTTGTAGCAACATTGATAATAGCTGGGAAAAGCATAGAATATATCAATCTAGTCTAGATGATAGGATTCTACGCGTACGTTGTTATATATATAATCAATTGTACAATTGAGAAAGCAAGAAACTTTTCTTTTTGAACTATAGCTACTTTTATCTTTCTCTTTATTATTAGAAAAAGCAATAAAAACTCAGTTTTTTTTATCAAACTGATGATATTGTTTGTATATAAATCTTTTTTTCATAAATGCAAAGTATACTCTAATGTTTTTCCATGCATGTTTGACAAGTTACTGTTGTGACACTGTTGGAATGAGACAAACAAACATTTTGACCACAGCTGGAACATGTTTGTCGAACTTTTCATCCTGGTTGAGCTGGACATAGGAAACACCTTTTTTGGCTTGATGAATTTGGATGTTTTGGCTAACATCTTTGATGCTCTCTGAGTGAACCTGATAACCTAGTGAGAGCAACGCCAGTTTGACTTAGGGCATAAGCCGAACTTCTTGACTACGGCGACGATTTTGTGCATCTGTCAGACTTTTGCTCAACTGCTTTAAAAACGTACGTAACATATAAGCCAACCAAAGTAAATCATTTAAAAAAAATTATGAATCAACAGATGACAGCTTTATCAAGACGAAAAATGTGCTGGTAACAGCATAGTTGTCGTAGGATCCATCCGGACCCACAGCTGCATTTTTCATCTGTTAGGCTTATCGTTGATTTCTAATAAGGATGTTGTAGACCAACATAGGACTAGAGATTAGATAAGGAGACTGGCCAGAAACAGAAGCTCTTGATGTAGTATTAAATAAAAAACTGTGAAATGGGTCCGCGCGGACCCCACGACAACCACGAAGGGTTAAGAGAGTTTTTTTATTCGATTGTTGGCATATAATGTTCCAACACAAAGAGAAAATGCTCGAATGAATCATTTTTAAATTTAAAGATTTCTGTGTTCAAGTGATCTTTGTCGCCTTTTTGAAAATATGACAAACTGTTAGTAATGTGTTGTGTATATCGATGTAGAAATATCTATTTGCGGATAATTCAGGAATCACATTTTATTAACAGGCTTTTATTTTCACATAAATTTATGATTTTCTCAATATAGAAAGTGATACAGCAAAACTATAATTTTTTGAGTACCAATGAAGATATCGATTAAAAGAGATACTCTTTTTTGAAGAAATGGACTATATCTCTTGGTTGTACATTTGATTTGTTTAACATATTTTTATAATATCAATGCCAATGAAACAATTTTTGACTTATCAGCTAAGGAACAATCGCTTCGGCAAATGTTCGTATCAAAGACAAAACTTCAACACGAAATACATATATATGTATGATGTTTCAGAACATCGATTATATTGTTCATAGTAACCGTTCTAGTAATCCGTACTCTAAAAAGTCCATAGTTTTCGAGCCATGTGTTGTACGGTATCTGTTCGTGGTTATCCTATCACAAGTTATTCGAAAAACAAATATTGGCATTTGTTTTTAAAATGGATAATAGTTCTACTTTTGAAAATAAAGTTTCGTTCTTGATACATTTCAAAGTTGAAGGGTTTATCAAAATCACTCGCAGATGTTTAAAGAAAAAAAGTTAATTTTCGCTTTGTTAAATCTGTTGATAGTATCTTCCTATACGAATTTTCTTGTGAGTGATATTGACTTCATCAATGTATTTTCATGCATTGATAATGATTTCATCTCATTGGCATGACTACTATCAAACCTTGAATCAAATATTGAAATCTGATGTTCTTGTGAGATTTTTTTTTCGAAATTTTTTTTTCTATGCTGATATTAGTATTGGGTTTTATTTGAACTTTTAGTTAAACTTTTCTCATTTATATAATACTATATGGAGTATTGTCACAATTTTTATATTTAAAATAAGAACATTTTATTTCAAAATAAAATTAAAATTAGTATTATACAAGATAACTGTATGCTTATTATTTATTGATAGATACAATTATGTCATTTCACCATGCATTAGTGATCACAGAAATAGGTTTAAGTTTTCCAAGTCTGGTATCATGTTGTTGTTGTGTTACATGCATAAGGTCAGTTCTTTTTTCTATCACTAGTCTGTTGGCCGGTGATCGTTTTGAATACAATCTCGGATTAAGATCTCGTTGTAATTCAATATAATCGTGCGTATATTCATTGAATTGATCATAATTAATTCCTTCTATTTCATCTTTTAGTGCTGTACGCAATGATAAACCAGGAATATTATTCATAACCAATAAAATAATTAAAGTAACAACAAAACTCCAAACAAAACCAGCCGCTAAAACAATATTGTACAAAAAATAGATGATACATTGTTTTCTTGCTGAACATAATTTACAAGGAGGACTGAAGTACAAGAATAGAACTTAGGACTTTTTCTCACAATAGTCTTTTGTAACCGGACCGAGTACCCGGACCGGCCGAGACTATAGATTCGAGTGTAAACGTGTCTAATGTGAAAGTATCTGCCGAATGTCCATTAGCTCTAGTTCATAACTGAATATAGCTATCAGGATCCTGTTGCAAAAAGTTGTACCCGTTCAAGACACTACATCACAAACATTTTTTAATATACGATCATCAACCGTATATCAATAACATCTCATTCTCTTTATATGAACTATTTCCTTATTCTATTTCTAGTGGATTTAGTACGCACATGGTGAGAAAATGTGTTCCTAAATTGATAGTAGAAGCCAATGTTTGTGTGATTAGCAAAAGTAACTACATCGCGTTTGATACTTTAATTCAGCAGAAATTGTGTTAACAGCTGTTTTTCTATACAAAAACTTACACGCAAAAGCTAGTTGATAAATAACTTGCATCCAATAACCATCTAACCATCCACCACGAATACTAACTAGATCAAGTTCTGGAATAGATTTTTGTGCAAATATACCTGTAAATATACAGCCAGTAAAACCTTCAATTCCATGTTGTGCAAAAATATCAAATGCATCATCGATTTGAAAAATTTTTTTAACCTTTCGTCCAAAATAGACACATATACTACCACAAATACCAAACAAGACAGATACACGTATACTAATAAATCCTGATCCAGGTGTACTACAAACAAGTTCAGCCATGGTGCCAAAACAAAATCCGACAAGAGAAAATTTATATTTTGGATGTGAAAGATAATAATCAAGCATAGACCAAGTTATATCCCCAGTACATGCTGCTAGATTGGTTACAATACAAACCATTACTGTGCGGCTACTAATAACTAATCCACTACTCCCCTTAAAACCAAACCAGGTCAATAGCGTACCAATAAATAAATTATTTATATTATGTGGTTTATTTTGTTGCGCATTCGTAAGTGTTTGACGTGTACCAAATACAAGACTATAGGCAAGAGCTGATGTGCCAGCTGATATATGAATTGGTACACCACCAGCATGATCTAATGAACCAAGTACATGAGCCCAACCATTAGGTGACCAAATCCAATATGATATAAAGTTATAGAAAAGTGTACACCAAATGAAAGCAAAAGTAATTGTTGGCCACATACGACTACGATCAGATACTGCACCAATCACAACTAAAAACAATGAGCATTTATCTTAGATGTATAAACATGAAAATGTATTATTCTCTTATACTTGTTGTTGCTGCCGCAGCAAACATAAGTTGAAATAAACAAAAAGCAATAGCTGTTATCGTTATTGTACCACTCGCTGGTTCGTTTAGAATATTTTTCATAGCAATATGAGCCAAGTCACCAATGAATAGTGATCCTGATCGACTGAAACTCAATGAATAACCAAATAGAAACCACTAAAACGATATTAAATTATACGACTGAAAATAGTAATAATATTTCTTATTATGCAAATCATTCTAATAAGAAAATCTCCCGTATGAGAAACCGTAAATTACTGTAAAAGTGCAGTATTTACGTTACAATAAGCTATGAGCACGAACTATTTTTTGAACATTCAAAATTGATTTAGATTTACATGATACAAGTAGATCAAAATTGTTTGCAACTTGCATATTCAATTCCTCAAAATTATTTTCTTATATTCTGAACTCAAGACATGATGAGAGATTATGAAACTATATACAAACCTGAATTGAAGTAACAGCAACAGACATTAGACTTAACCATAAGAGAGAAAGAGCACTCTTACGATTTGTCATGCCCGAATAATACAGACCGGTACCAGATATCATGATCCAAACAAGCATGGTTGAAATTAACACCCATACTAAATTGGCGGCATCGACTGTAAAAATACAAAGCGAAAAAAAAACAGAAAAAACACATAGTATACTCAGATTAATGTTCAAGTACACCCTTGCACAACAATCTTTCCTCTGTAGGCTCTCAGTTACGATAAGGAATAGAGCTCTAAAAATTTGTGTGCCTATATTCCATCATGAATATAGATCAATGGAATTAATCACAACCAGCTTGATTGGGCAGATACTGAATTATGATATATATTGTCCACTTTTACTGTTGAGCTTCATAACTCTGGAGAGTAAAGGTATTGTTGGGCGACTAGCCGATCATCATATAGTTTTATGTTTCAGCTATGTAGCATATAAATTTCATAAAGATTCGTCAAACTCTTTTAGAATTGTGATTGTTTTACTCTCCAATCATCATCGTGCAAAAAACCATCGATTGTCACTTTCAAGACTCATAAGTCAGTGATAGCTCAATAAATTCATTGCAAACTTTTATAGAAATACTCTTCATATCTTGACATTGTTTTGTGTAAATTTCAGAATAAGATATTACATTACAGCGATACTCATCTTGGTACTGTCGAGAATTAAGAAATACTAATTTTCGAGCAAACAAACTTTTCTTTTGAATTAATAAAGATTATATATTGGGTTCAAATCCCTTGTGAAAATATTCAAAATTAATCTTGTATTTGATAAGAAAACAGATAAACTTTAATAGTCAGTTTATTTAAGGTTATAAATCTTATAGTAGACGAGATCTATATGGCGTCGCTGGTCTACATCTCTAACAAAGTATGCACACAGAAATTTTCAAACTTCTTGTTATTATGTTAACTGAAATCTGAGGGAGGAGAACAGTTTTTGTCCAGAACTGTACAACACTCAATTGTCTGTCAACTCTGCTAGGATTTAATTGAGAAAAAACTTTCAACTGCACATCCAAATCGAAGACTAGTCTCGTCTTGTTCTGCCTGAAACTCTGATTCATATATGGAAAAGATTAACAATAACTTCAATTTAATTTTAAATATTAAATCGTTATCAATTCAAATGTGAGCAATACAATACGCAACTGTGAATAAAATCATCAATAATTTTGCTTCAATAAATCAAGAATTATCTTTATAACAAAAAGTTCTTAAGATGAAAACCTTTGATTATTACGAATAAATTCCTTTCTAATATTAATCATATTTGTTTTCCATTAAGATAATCCAACATGGTCGAAAATTTTCAAGCAGAACTGAAAATTAGTTCAAATCAAAAATCGAAAACTTACCTGTCATTATGAGTCTATTCTTTATAAAATGAGAGTCAAAATGACTATAGACAAAAATAGTCAATCTTTCGATGTTGTAAAAAAAAACTAAAGAATTATTTCACTATTCTTTTATAGATGACATTATTGAAAAAAATAAGTAGCAGAACAGTAGAAAAAAAGATTTCACTTTAATAAAATAAAGTTCAAAAAACATCTTCTTTGTGTCAAAAAAAAAGATTTTTCAAAACATCTCATCATGCATGATTAAAGAAAATTCATTGAATGGTTACTTTTTTTTATAATAAGATTAGATTTAGAATTTTATTATTATTTTTTGTTTCTATTTATTTGCTATTACGTCGTTCATCATAGGTCTCGTTTCTTATTGTATTGTATTCAATAGAAAATTGAATGACTGAATTAACGATTACAAATAGAGAAGAAATCAGTGAAATAAACTAGGTAATGAAAAAAAACATGTTATTTTCAATTCAATGAAAAGTGCATTTCGTATCAATGAATTTATTACTTTATCAAGGTATTAAAAGATTTCGATATCATATTAAAAAATAACAAATTCATTCTTATGCTTCAAGAAAACTTTATAATCTAGAATTTTTTGTCTGATCATTCAGCTGATATTAATTTTCTGAAATAAAGACTATTTTGACCTGTGCTTTAAACACTTTCTATAGTTCTATTGAATATTAGAAAATTCTTCTGTACCAGATCATTACAAGTAAGTTTATGTATGAAAATAATTTTCAAGTAAAAGAGTAGAAACGTTCTTGTTTGTATGTCAACATATAGACATATCGTTTTCAAATTAGTCATAAGTACTAAATGAAATTTTTCTTTGTCTAGTAATCAAGCACTAAAATATTGATTATCTGGGATTTTTTTGGTTGGTACTTTTCTTTCATACATATGAACGAAGGTATTCAACTAATAAATCGCTTTTGAGTCGAGATTATATGAATCCTAATGAGTTAAGAATACCTTGATAAGAGTTCCGACCGTTAGGTTATTGCTATGAAAAGAATTTTTTGTAAGTAAATGTTATGGTCCCCTTCAGGAGGATAACGAAAACTAATTTTTGAATTTTGACTTAAAACTTTTCACCGAGATAGATCTTGATGAGAATAGTTCATTGTGAAAATCTCAAGTCTTTTGATTTAGGCCTTTCTTGAAATAAGAGGATCGAATGTACTACAGATATAAATGATGTCTTAGGATAAGAGCAATGAATAGATCTTAAACTCTGCCAATAAACTATTCTGATTAAGACTTGTCTCTATACAAAATTTAAAGTCCAAATTTAATTTTCTTTGTATTCTTGAGCGAGGCCACAGCATTGACTTAAAAATATCTTCCCAAAAATACATTAAGGATACGAACTCTTTTCAAGGTACTTATTACTCATTAGGATGCACATAGCTTCGACTTAAAAGCGATTCATCAGTCGGAAATAGAATTAAAAATTAGTTTTTGGCCATAGAATAATACACTGAAGTTTCCTCCCGTCGATATTTTTGTTTTGTTTTTTGAAAAACAGTAAGTTTTGAATAGATCTCATGGACAAGATTTCATTTCTACTAATTTGATCTACAAGACTAATCTTTTGAGATTTTTCTATTTGTATTATCATAGCATAAAAATTTCAAAAAATTCTGCTCAGAAAAAGAAAAATATGCAAAGATATTGATATTACGTTTGAAATCATTACCAGTTCTGT
>CAJNOP010000063.1:750133-809999 GCA_905250075.1 Rotaria sp. Silwood1
AGTGCTGAGCAGTACGTCGTAGTGCTGAGCAGTACGTCGTAGTGCTGGGCAGTACGACGTAGTGCTGGGTAGTACGTCGTACACTCAAAAGAAACAAGGAATTCTCGGAAACCGGCGGAAAAAGGGTTTCGAGGGCTCGGAAACCCATTTTTATGCTCTCGGAAATCCTTAAAAGGTTTCCTATAGTGACACACTCGGAAACCTTTTGCCACCGGTTTCCAAGAATACCTTGTTTTTTAGAGTGTACGACGCACTACTCAGCACTCCGTCATACTGCTCAGCACTACGACGTACTGCTCAGCACTACGACATACTGCTCAGCACTACGAAGTGTACCAACTAGTTATAGAAATATGGCTTCTTTTAAGGGATTGACAAGGTGAATTTGGGCCTGGGCCGAAAGTCATGAAGGACTTTCGGCCCAGGCCGAAAAATCACCGGACAGTCGGACCGGGCCGAAAGTCCGGGCCGAAAATTCCTTGGGCCGAAATTCATGTAAACCATCAGGGGTAGAACCGGTTGAGAAATATTAAAACGGTCCGGTCCGGCCGGTTGAAAAATCCTACCGGTCCGGTCCGGCCGGAAACCGGCCGGTTGGGATCACATGTCCAACCGGTGAAATTCCGGTGGAAAAATGTCGAATTTTTTTTTTTGAAAATCGATTTTTAGAAAAAATCGCTCCAAATATGAAATAGTTCAAGGCGCATGTAAAAGACGCTCATCATAATGAATCTTTTTAAAGAGAACCTCAGGAAAAACGATTAATATAACATATGTTTTGAGCACTTTTTTACCTATTCTGACAGAAAAAACATGTGATACCTTAGTTTTTATGGTCAAAGACAGGATTAACAAAGAAGATTTTTGAAAAATTTCAACCGGTGAAATTCCGGTCTTTACCGGTCCGGTTGATTTCTTCAACCGGTCCGGCCGGACCGGTTCCAACCATGGGTATAATAAGTTCAAAACTGACTTTACACGGTGAAAATCCTTCTTCAGAATCTCTAGAAAATTAGTTTTCAAGAGAAAGTTTTTTTGCAACTTGATTTTCTTAAAAGAGTTACCATGGCTGTCAGAAATTGAGTACTGGTAAAGTTAGTTATATAGCAATTTTTTTTAATACTATGCACAGGTCGATTGAAATAGAAAATGGTTGTTAAATTTACATTGAACTCTACCGTGGATAATAATTAGGCCTTTTTAAGCGATTCAAAATTATATAAAAATGTTGAGCAACAAGCATGCATAATTATTTTCTTAACCACATAAGAAGTAAAATCGAAACTATTGGGACTGGATGCTTTTGACATATTTCAATTCTTATAGGTGTTTGTGATGTTTTGCGACCTAGGTTGGGCTACAAAAAAACAGGTAACTCAACGAGCTCTATTTAAACATGACAAGAAAAAGCTTTTGCTAAAATTTCGAATTGTCAGCATTTTGTATGATTTTATAGAGAAATCTTTGCTCTTTCCTTTTCTGTATCTAAAATAATTTTTTTTCGTTTCGACTTTTGATAAGTTTTGATGCTTTGAAGCTCGTCTAAACTCAATCTAAGGATCTCGAAAAGGACGATTCATAACTCTTAGACGAGGAGTTCTCAAGAACTATTTTGAAGTTATATTCGACAAGAATATAACATTCTCATGTGAACCCGATTTTGAATTTTTTACTGACATCAACCGAGAAGATTACAACGATCTTCAACAAAAAACATCAATTATTAAATTTTTTTTGAAAAGAAACAGATTTTCTGATATACATTTAAGACAAATCTCAAGAATCGAAACAAATCACTTTCTAACGGAACATTGCCACGTATTAATTTTCTTTTGTAGTCGAGACTGTGCGTATCATATCGTCTATAAATAATCTAGAAAACGTTTATGCTTATAGTCTGTTTTTGATGAGATATTCTTTGCTATTAAAATCGTGTAAAAATCAGCAATTGGTCTGCAGGATGTTTCGAAAGTCCGTAAGAATAGTTTTCGTGAATAACGAACAAAAATTGTGGATCGAGTGTGGCAAAAATACAGCAAGTATAGATTGCATAATAATTACATTTCAATGCTTTGGCGCAAACGCCACAGTAGAAGATAAAATACATTCTGAGAAAGACCATAAAAAAAAAACAACAGAACACAAGTAAGTGTTTGAACTATTGCAATAGTCTATTCTATTCAATCAACAACAGAATATCGAATAATGATTGAATATCTTTCATTGAAGATCGTACTTGATACAGTTAGTCTAACAACTTTATGAAGTAGATATCATTTTGAGCATATCTTGTAAACTATATTATTTAAAATAAAACTTATAAAAGAAGCAATTAAATCGCTTGCATTGTATAAGAAATATTTACATAAGCTTTTATAATTGACTTTTAGAACACGCAGTACAATTTCTTTTTTGACATTCATGTTTGAGTAACTGTTGTCAATCTTATGTAACGATTTGTCAGGGTCAATTTAAAAAACATCTCGACAAGTCACGAAATTAATTTCCTTAGAAATCTAGTATGAACAATATAACTTTAGTAATCTTTTGTATCTACCATCATTCATTATCGTATTCGCATGAACTCCTCAAAAGTGAGAAGATGAAGGATTGTTTCTTTCTAGTCATAGCATATAGAAAAATATGATTTTATCTTCAATGATACTTACAGATGACATGTTAATTGCCATAAATTTAAAGAAAAAAAATATGTAATTTATTTTGTAAACCATACTGATGGGCAACAGGAATTTTGCCTCTATTGGCTTTCAACAACATTTATCTGCTTTAAATCCATACATCATTGAGTGAAGGTCACAGTTGTATATAATATAAGCAGATAACTTACTGAAAATTTTTAGCAGAGTTTACATTATCCTTATTGATGTTGTAACCAGTGTTTGTTGCAATGTTTGTTGTTAATATTAATCTAAGTCAAATAAATATAATTAAATTTGCAAATTAATACTAACCGTGATATTGTTCTTGAACTATTACGATTAATTGACAAAAATGACACTATACTAATGCAGTGAAATATTTTTTTTAATTTTGCGTCGAACTCATATTTTCAAATTTTGATTCGAAGCTTTGTGCACATAAAGATCTTAACCAGACCAGTTTACATAAAAAGAAAGTTTCTTATTTTAAAAAGACATTGTCTAAAAATTTTTTATACAAGTAAATCTAGTTAAGATCTTGATATAGACAAAATTTCAATATCTCATCAAAAATAAACTACAATAATAAATTCTTTCTATAGTATTTATAGTTCATCAGAGTCTACATGATGCATATAGTCTCGACTTAAAAGCAAATTTACATTTGGAAATGTTCCGTCATTTATCATACATCGAAAATTAATCATAATTCATCATTTACGTTAGGTTGGTATGACATATACACTTCTGTAGTCTATACTGATAAAATGTTGTTAGTTTTTTTTTCTAAGTTGTAATTTATTATATTTATATGACTATATCGAACAATCTATAGAAAATCACTTTTATAAGAATTTAGTATTTTTAGAAGTTACAGGTAATAAACCCACATCCATCTGGAATAGGTTTTAGTGTAAAATTTCTCGTTCTTAGTTTGATGAATAGACATGATGGTTACAAGGATAAACCATTAATTAACTGGGAATATGATTATTCGTATGTTTTTTGCATTTTTCTTCCGATGGTCCTACAGACAAAGGATGTCTAGTTAATAAATAATATCAATCTTGAATGGCAGAACGACAAAAGCTAATTTCTTTTTCTTTGAGGTATATGAGAGTATAAAAAGATGAAAATTGTTTATATTGATTATTTACATTTATTGATAATTTTTTATTAGAAAAAGAAATATTATCATTTTTTGAAGAGCTTTATTTTCTTTGTTCATATAAAAGTATTGCTTGAAAACACTTCACTCTCCATTTGAATTTCATAGAAACTTTCAACGATAAGTCTATTGATGGTACATACTAATCATAGAAGTTAATCTGTTTCTATTATTACTCTTTCAACATGACCTTTTAGCATTCAAACGTACTTCATCTACTGTCAATTATAATCTATTGTCGTAGTAAGAAAATCTTATTATAGTTCTAACTTGATGTCTTGTACATTTGCATACTATATAAATTATTGTCATTCATACATAAACAGTAGTTTCTAAAATTAATGAAATTAATTTAATTTTCAATCCCGTTCCACTGTCGCAAACGATAAAAAGAATCCAAATTATGATTTGATTACGAAGTTCTATTTTCAAGAAGATTTCTTTGAAATATGAAAATAATTGAGTTTTCGATACTTGTTTGTTATCGCCCCGCCAAAATTTTTTAATTTTTTAATATTATCTTATCTTTTAGCTTGTTGTCTGATTATCAATTGTATCATACCTTTTATAGCATTGTTGTTCTGTTATTATATGTTATGATCTTGTTCCGTCTGAGAATCAAAATTTTTTAAAAATTAAAAAGTTTTGGAGGGGCGATAACAAACAAGTACTGAGTTTTCTGAGAAAGAAAGGTCTCTGGAAAAACTAAGTTTTTCAGAGCCTAGTGTTTACAATTACAATTCTATTTGAATTGTCTGGAATGATACAATAAACAATTATTTACAGAACGAAATGTCTTTTACCTTTCTACAATGTTCTTTGATCAAGATACATCAACGATACGTAAGGCATAATAATTGTGTTTCCATACAATATTACAGAAAAAAAACAACTTTTGTCTTCTATAAGATTAATGTGTCTTGATCATAGAACATCATAAAGAGCTGAAAGACGTTTCATTTTGTAGAGAATTGTTGGTTTTATCATACGATATGCTGAATAACATAGTTTTTCAAAGTATCTAATTCTCGAGAAAGTATCAATCATTATTATCGTCAAAAAACTCTTATTGGAAATAAAATTCTCTATTCAAATCATGATTGATATCCTCCTTAATGTTTCCGACTACGAGAAAAAAAAATCAGTCTAGGCAAACACTTTTAGGAGCTACTATGTACGACACCTAGGAAACATTGTGTAACATTTTTTGTTTTGCACATTATTCTGTTCAGGAACATGATTTTTTGTTCAAAAGATACGCCATTGAATGTCTTACTCGGATCACAAAACTAAATCTTTATAGCTTTTTTGAACTTTCAATAGATTGCTAAAACGGCACATGTGTACGACCGTATGATTTTCCGCAAGGAAAAATAGAAGAAAGTCGTAAATTATTGAATTTTGATTCTGATAATTATTTTTCATTCGTTTTGAGTATAATGTTCCGAATCAATGCAGAGATCTAGTCTCACATTCTAAGTATGAAGATTATTACTCATCCACATCTCAAATATATCTTCTCAAACAACGTGATCTTGATACACAAATCGCTAGATTAAACTTTCTCGACTGTTGAAATGAATAGTAAATCAGAATTAACCTTAGCAAAATATTACAATGAGAACTTGACTTCAACTGAAGATGAAGACAATACGTTGAGGAGAAATTAATACTTCTCTCGTAAAGACTATTGGTAGAACGATGAAGTTTTTAGTTTTTTTATACAGTGCTTCGGATATCCATTTTATCTAATATTGATTTGATTAAAAATAACTTTAGTTGCCTATCACACAATGGATTTTCCTTTCGGGAAATAATACGATGATACACGTGTTCACTGTTAACAGTCCATTAAAATTAAGAAAATACTTATAAAGATTTGATCGTGGAATCGCAGTAGAAAATTTAATGACGCATCTTTTGAAAAAAGAGATCAGCGTCTCATCATATTCATAAGCAGGGTTATTTCCAACATTTTTGTCACATCCGACACATCTTCATAACGAATAGGCCCAAATTTTTGAAACAAAATGTTTATTTATTCTTGAATACCTTGAAAGTATCAGTCAAAATTTATAGATTATGAGCAAACTACAGTGCTCTTTCAGAATGTAGACTTAGAAATTTTCTTCAGATTAATGAGCTGATGTTTGAAACGCCTAAAAGAATCATTTGAATGGAAAATTTTTCCGTACAAACTTGCGATTCAAAGTTAAATGTTGAAGTCTCAATCTTTACATCAGAAGTTATCCTAAAACAATGTTCTATTAGAGGATATTTTCTGCAGATCACTTCAATTTTCATTTGTCTTAAATCCTTGTTTTTAACCAAGAGAAGTTTTCGAAAAAGAATTTATAGGAGTTAGCTAATGGTTTATTGGTCCATCATTCAGTCTAACTTTTTTTACACTTTTTAAAAAAACTTTCACTATTCTCGAACACAAACTGGGATAGTATTTCTCAGACCATACTCGGAAAGTGCACAATATACTCGTTCTAATTCATAGCTTTTGTCTCAAAACTTTCGACTCACCCGTTATTTTATAATCGGATAGATTAGCATCAAATCTTGATAATATTTTAGCTCAACTTTATGTATATTTGACAAAATGAATAAATTTATTGAGTATTCTCAACGAACGATCAATATTATTCCTAATCGGAAACATATTTCCTTGTTTTGTTATTCTCTGATAATAAATAGTCAATCTTACCTTAGCTATTCTATTCATTATTTACATAATGAATCGAATATTATCGCATGTAGTCAGAATTCTGAATACAAGGAGAATTGACATGGAGATAAACATCAATAATCGTTTTTTTTTTCTGTGATTAACACGTGAGGCGAAGAAGTAGAGAGATAATCGTAACTTTTACATAGAAAAAAATATCAGACCTAAATCATTTATCAAATATTTTCTCGATGTCTCCGTTAGCATATCTCTTTCGTAAGTCCCCGCAGGAAAATGATATACTCTCCTACTGTCACGATTTCTACTTCTATATTTCTTCGTTCTTGTTCTTCTCGAAGCATTAATATGCAAGTAAACCATTTTCTCGAGCTCATCTGCAAGACATTGATGCTATATATATATCATATAATGGTAAAGAGAGTGATATGTGTCTTTCTCTGGTACACACACAACACGCGTATTGTTAGGGCGATGTTGTATATTATGCTACGATAGTCTTTGATAGATGATCGACATTTTTATGCATATCCTTTTTTGTGATACTCTTAAGTTACTAATATGTGTTCGTATCTGTCCATTTAGCGATCTTTTCTTAACAACCATCGATTAATGAAAAGTATTGTCGTTAAATGTTGTAATTTTTATTTTCCTATAGCTATTGTATAGTCTCAAATAGTATTTATTTACTGACGAAAGAACCATTTCAGTTGCCTCCTTCCGATTTCAATCATTTTTTTCCCCATAGCAACAACATAGTGTTCGAATAGAAACCTTAAAAGAATTTGGATTCCTATTGAGATTCCACTAAGTTATGAGATTTTTACTATATCTATTTACTAGAAAATTCAGATTTTTTAAAAGGACGTGGGATGTGAATGAGTGGGTAAAAAAAATCTGAAGTTTTGAACAAAGTCTTTACTGTCTATAAAAAATGGTCTATATCGTCAAAGTCTCAGGTCTCGAAGACATCGTGTTTTCTAAATGCACAAAGTATAAGATCGAATTCAAACGTATGTTTTTTCTGAAAACCTGAAGCACTCTAGATAATAGAAAGATGAAAAAGTCAATATCTTACGAGGGAACATTTTCAGGTGCTAAAAAGCTTTTCAACCGGGGATGTGATAACTAGATAGGGCATAGGTAGCAGTGATACACCCTAAGTTAGTTCGCGCCCAAGTTGAGATTTGGCTGAGATATCGACTTTTTACTAGAATTTGCCTATGGGACCCCATCTTTCCCATGAAATCAAAGTTTTGAATTTTGAGGTGAGACTTTGCCCATATCAAGGCCTCGGCTAGGGTAGTTCATCCACAAAGTTTCAGAATTTTCAAGCTAAGCATTCCCGAGATATAATGTTTTCAAAATATCCATGCATACAGCAATATCCGTAAAAAACTGTGTTTATACTAACAGACTCAAATCTCGGGAATGCTTAGCCCGGAAATTCTGAAACTTTGTGGATGAACTACCTTAGCCGAGGCCTTGATATGGGCAAAGTCTCACCTCAAAATTCAAAACTTTGATTTCATGGGAAAGATGGGGTCCCATAGGCAAATTCTAGTAAAAAGTCGATATCTCAGCCAAATCTCAACTTGGGCGCGAACTAACTTAGGGTGTATCACTGCTAGCTATGCCCTATCTAGTTATCATATCCCCGGTTGAAAAGCTTTTTAGCACCTGAAAATGTTCCCTCGTTAGTCAAATCTCAAAAGGAACCTCAATCATTTTCGGGTTTCTATGAGAATCTATAAGTAATAAATCATTGAAATTGAAAAAGGACAGCTGATGAGGTCTGTTCGTGGGCGAAAGCTACACATCTTTCATGTTTTCTCAAACAAATATTTTCAAGGAAGACAGTACAGGAATGCCTTCTGTTACTTAGGTCTGATACATCGGATCAACGTGAAACTTTCTCACATGTACTATACACAGTTTGGTATAGGCGACTTCTTCACTGCTTGAAAAAAACTAATGTGCCAAAGTTATGGTAAGGTACTCACACCTAATAGTGTCTAGTGCCTGTAAACAAATTTTTCCGGCTTAACGGAATATAGCATCTCCAAGAAATGAGAATCCCATTGTGATTCCAGTATCTGATAGAGGATAGCTTTTCAGAAGTGGCAGAAAAGGCAAGAAACCCTTCAGGAATTAATATAGTCACTTTTTTGTTGAGTTCGATTGTTATCTATGAAAAGGACAATATACAATTCATATTTAAAAGAATAATTGAGTGAAATGTTAACTACTATTGTACTATTTTTAATGAATGAATGATATTGGTGTTGAAGTCAATAATATGAATGACTGAGCCATTTGCAAATGTTTGTATTTTAATATTAATGGATATCGCCATGATAGTTGTGACTCTTATTCCGAGTTATATTAAATAAAAAAATCTCTTTATGCTGCAAGCATGTCTTTTTTTTCTTCTTCATTCTGAACTATTGCTCTTGTTTCCTAATAGTCTTATTGTGTTTTAACTCTGGAATCTATATGAACTCGAATTAGTCTTTCTAACACTTAAATCTTAGTTTTCAGCATTCATATACATCAAAATAATTGTCCTTTTACATGATAGATTCCTTTGTCTATTGAGCCAAACAAGAATCTGCAGCATTAGAGATTTTGAATTAATTATTTTAATCTTTCAGTATTCAATCTAATGTATTGTACTATATAAGTTGATTCGAATGGAAGCTCAAATCTCTTGAAATAGTATGATTTTTGCCTACACGAAATCATCAAAAATTACTATCACGATAATCTGTCTATCAACTTTAAAGAAATCTCATCAAATAAGAAACAATTTCGTATATGAATACAAATATCTTAGAATTCGATGGCACAAAATTTATTTTTAGAATAACTCAATACGGTGAATATGAGTATTTGACGTTTAATTCACACTAATATCCATTTTAAATAATGTGTTCATATCGCTTGTTGATAGAAACAATAGTAAGAACAAAGTACTCAAGCTAGAAAATGTCACAAGTATTCATATATAGTTTTTGTGTAGTCTTGTAGTTTAGGTACAATGACTCATAAATAGAGATTGCAGGACCAAGTCTTGTGGTCCTAGTATCTGTGTAGAGAGAACTATTCCAGAGTTTATTCATATCACATTCCCAGCAAAACGAGAGATTTTAATACATTTGATCTGTACTAAAAGATATAATTGTGAAGTGTTAGTCTTCTCACTTGTCTGGTCTTCCAGCCTAAATGTCGTTCTTGCTCTCATCCCAACAGAAGTACTTAATCTCAACATGTTTCCTTCTGTTTTCTGACAAAATGTATAGAGAAAGGCTGCTATGCATTTTTAAAAACTAAAAAAATTAGAAAAAAACATCAGGCATTCAGAAGAGTACACAACATAACAGTAAAAACAAGTGAATAAAAAAAATTATTCAAAAAATTGAGAAATACTATAATATATAAATAAATAGCCGTAATCATTCGAAAATAATGTAATGTATGTGTGCATAATATGAGATTGCAGTTGATTCCCCGCACTAGTTATTAAGAGTCCTTTGATTTCATGGGTTTTCATACTCAATCGCGAAAAAAACTGTAGTGGCATATAGAATAATATATTTATTTAAACTTGTATGTTGAAATCAAACGTATTGTGATTTAGATTCTTCAGCAAAAGTCCAATCATATTCGGAAAGAGAACAGTTGAAAATGAAAAAATTTCTTTTCTTTTCTTAAATAATAATTCATCGGAAAAGTCTAGAGAAACAAGTCGATACATTATTAAAACATCATTGCATTATGTTCTCATTTTATTACATTAACGTTTTGCTAAATATGCGTTGAAAAAACAAAAATGACGATTACAATATTGAACACTCATTCGAATACACGAAAAGTATTCCTGTATCTAAAATTACCCGAGTAATTGAATTACTCATTAGTGGTATAAACAAGGGCGGGCTGGGTCGAACATTGTTCTAACACTAAAAGAAAGAAAAACATAACCATTATCATCATTGACATCATATTTCATGGTAGACCGACGACATCTGATACACTAACTAGTCCAATTGACAGGGCATATCAAAGAGTGTGGATGTTGCTGATCTCTGTAGAAGTACTGTTTATTGGTTTACGGTGAGAAGGATTTCTTTATTTTAAAAGAATTATTGAAGGACGACTAATTATGAAAACATTCGTGTGTATGTGATTTCTTTACATTAGGATCAATATGTTTACTTTTAGAATTAGATAATGTATACAAAGAAATCGAATGCGATTGTTTATTTTCAACAAATTAGTTTTAATAGTTTCATAAGATTTAAAACATAACGATCTTCAGGAAGAAACTTATATGAAAATTCATTTATACCCAAATTTCTGGTCAAAAATTGAATAAAGAAAAAAGTGCACTTTTATTTTTATTTATAGTTTCGTTATAAGTTTGATAATACACATATTGCTTAGATTGTTTATTTGATAAGATAAGTCTTACATTAAAAGTTTTCATGAGAATCAATTCTTTCATGAGTAACTCTGACGATATTTCGGCTTGTTTATTTCTATAAACACTTACATCGATCCAGGACTGTTCCGAGACAGCCAACATGTGGAGAATGTTGCCATTTCTTCGCAAAGGTGTAAAAGTTTTTTCTTTCATCTAAGAAAACAGAAGATTGAGTATGTCAAGCTCTCCTATGATTGGAAACACTCTCAATGTATCGGAATAAAACATGAACAAATATGTTTTTTTAATAAAAGACTGTCAGTATACTCATAAATTGACGTCAAGAATTCAATGCCAAAAACAATATGGAGTTTTTATTTGTTGACAACGCAAATATCTTATGATACAACTTTTGTATCGATACATAGTGTTCTAGTTAATAAGACTGTTGATATAAAACAGATATTATTCATAACGAATGGTAATACTGATGCGCATTTTGATGTATAGAACGAAAATAACTGTTTTCTATTCGCTAACCAGTACAGCTGTATCCTCCGCTTATGTATAAACAGTAGAATTCAGTTAATTTTTGCTTCTATGTATTTCTAGAAAATATATACTTATAGAAATGGAACCAATATCATCATCATCAACATCTCCGTAAGTTAATTTTTCGTAAATATTATTCTTATTTTAAATTAATTAATTGATGTTTTTTTTTCGTATAGAACAAGTCAAACGAGAAAAACTATTCGAATATGGCCATTTCCTCTTCGTCTTATATGGGAAATATTTATTCTCGTTTTATTTTTTGTTGTTATATTTATTTTTGTATTAAAATGGCCTGATGCTGAACATAAAATTCATGGAATGATTCTTGCAGTAAGAAAATTCAACATAAAAGAAAATAAAATATCTTTTTTTTTTTGTTGATTATATAGAAAACACGTTTAGCACCGATGTCCGAAGGAAATATAAGTTGGATGAATCCACCCGTTTTAACCATACGTGAATATCGTTTATTCAATGTAATAAATTATATGGATATAATGACAGATATAAATAATCCATTAATGGAATTTCGTGAAACAGAACCATTTCCATATAAGTAAGTCAGATTTTTGCTGTAACACAGTTTGAATATATTCAAAGATAAAATAAATACTTTGAATAAGTCCAGTAATAAAAAAATTTTGTACTAAATTCAAACGTGTCATTATTAAAAAAAACCTATTGCCATTGAAAAGCTCAAATGTTGAATACAGGATAAATAAATTCTTCAACTTGATTACTTTCAAGATGACTGATATCTGATTAAATAGATCCACCAGCCTCTAGTCATTTCAGAAATACTTAGGATGGACTAATCAAAAAATACAATAAACGGGATAAAATTATGTTATATCTTCAGGACGTCTATTCAAGTACGGTTCGACCAGATCCGAATTAGTGCTCTGCGTTCATTGCATTAGTTTTTCCGCAACATAAATAATATCATACTCTTAGCTTATTGCAAATCATTTATTCATTTTCTCTGAATCAAAGCAACTAGACATCAAGATTACAAGAGAAATAAGAACTGAGATAATTTTGAATTTGAATTCTAATTTTTCCTGAGGTAAATACATTTAGATTTTACATTATCTCTACAAGATACTTTTTTTTTATACAACTCTCAAACTTGGAGACTAATTCATTGTAAAGATGTCAGACATAGTAGAATTATCAGCATTGATAGTCAACGATAGAAAATTTGAGAATCGAAATTGAACTAAATCCGTAAAGAATTTGAAAATTTGATTTTGTATATAATCTGACAAGAAAACATTCTGAACAGTTCAATCAGTTGTCACTTGAAACTATTACCATTGGGATGGTTATAATATGTAATAAAATGTTTAATTTGGTTCAATTTTTCGTAGTTCAAACTTTGGAATGTTTTTGTTGACATAAGACCGATGTATGGACAAAAGTTGACTGACACGCTCAATAACTTACCAAACGAAAGCTAAAAAACTTACTATTCATCAAAGTCGATCGAATCGAAAAAAGTCGTTAACTCGAAGAAGTAAAGCTCATCAAAATGCATCTTTTTAGTTTTCTCTAGTTTCATCGAGATCTATTCAATGAGATCAAATTTATTTCCAAAGACAGTTTCTACCTCTTCGTCTCTACTATAGTAATACTAGTCGGTGATTTCAGTAAAAGCAAAGATGATCGCATGACTAATTTTCTCCAACACATGATAATCCAGTTATTTCAAGTCATCGGACGTTCAGTCTTATACTTTGTTCAATATGATGAGTTCTTACTGAAAGATCTCATAATTTTAGAGTTGTTGTTAAAAAAAATAATGTAGAATGGTTAAATAATAATACTCAAATTCATTATTCTGTTGAACGTTTATTTACACGTCATGGTGAATATAAACAATCATTAATTGATGAACAGGGTGCTTTCATTGATATACTTCGTGTTGTAAGTTCCATAAGAAAATTTATACTGAATTATTATCACAAAAAAAAATTTGTTTTTTTCTTTTTATAGATGTTTCGAACAAAATTTGGTCGTGTTGCTGATCCAGTTTTTTATATTCTTGGTGGAAACAATGCATTTAATTATTCAAAAGCTATTGATAAATTAGAAGGTTATATATCACCAATATTTGCAGCTATTTCATCACGAATGCAAGGACCAAATAGAGAGAAATATGGATTTATTTATCGAGTAAGATAAAAGCGACGATACTTAAGGGAGCACACATAACGGGGGAAGCAACTAAGACATTGGACGAAAATACAAATCTTTAGCTTGTTTTGATGGTTTATAGTAAAGTTAGCCTTGATCCACTTTCCAAAACAAGAGAATTTTTCCACATAATATATAAAAAGATAGGTCATTACAAGATGAAAAAAAACTGAGCTCTTTGAAAACGAGTATATAGCATTTGTTTGTTGACAGTTTATCTACTGTCATTTTTTGAGATCAAACGAGACCAAAGTGAGTTTTAACATTTTATGAAACTTAATTCTTTATCAAATGCGGAAAAAAACTTAACTTGCGAAGTAATACGAGACTTACACAATCAAGAGATAGCTTCAAGGATAACGATGTTGGGCACTTTTCAATGTTCTTCATTCTGGCTAGAATCGTGTTGGCAATTCTTTCGACAAAAATTCTTTTGCGAAATCGGATAACAATCATCTACATCGATAAAACTTGGGACGTTTGCTATGGAGCCTCGAATTCTCCAATACAAGGATGCTCTATATACTACTAGATAATCATATGATTGTGATTAGGGTCACATGATTTATTAGTAAGAATGATTATTATGTGATTTCGCAGAAGAAATTTACGAACGAATCATCTAAATGATTCCAGCGAGAATAAAAAAACATTCGAAAATGTTCGACGTTGTTTTCCTTGAATTTGTTTACTTGTCTACTGATAGTATAAGTCTTATATTGCCTTGAAGGTAAACTGTTTGTTCCTCTATTATGTAGAATTGAAAGTTACATAACATGTCAAATATTTAGCGTAGTCTCGTTTGATTTCGACAAATAGAAGTAGATGTATTGTCAACAGACTGATATTCTAGACTGCTTAATTGTAATCTCTTTGATCGAGGCGATTTCTATTTAATGAATAATAGAACTGTTTGGTTTTCCGAGTCTTCGTTCTCGAGATAGTTGAAATTTTACGTAGTTTTTCAGCAAAAAGTTGTAATCACGCGAAAAATTGACTGTCAACTTCAAACTTTGCAGGAACAAAATTCTCAATGAGAGTAGTTGATTGTGCAACTAGTATTTTCTTTCTGAAGATATAAATCTATGAGCAAAACCTTTACATATAAAAGAATTTCGACTATTGAATATCTTAGGATAGAAGAATCGCAAGTCGATTTTTCTCGTGAGCAGTTTTTTTTTCGTTGAAACAAAATACCACTCTAGATCTTTTATTACTCACCAGTACTCATCAAATAGACATTGTCTAGGTCGTCAACGAATTTGACATCTAGAGAGATTACCTCATTACTAAATCAATGATTAGCAATATTGAAAATAACTAATTTCTTTCGTTCTGTTAATGATTGATCTTGTGTTATATTACATGAAGAAATTTCCTGTACAGAAAAGTCGATCAAGGCTACATTTACAATACTATAAAGCATTGAAATGACCCACAAGTGGTGTTACATGATGGGATTTCGAATGCATATAAAAAAAAATAAAAGTTAAGTCTTTGACCAGCGTCTCTTATACTGGCTTGATCCGTCATGTGCTCGTGAAGCGTATTATAATACTTATTTATTTAGACTAATGGAACAAATGGATTTAATTATACTATTCATAATGGTATTAATAATTTAACAATGAAAGGACAAATGATTGATTTTGCATCAGAATAGTAAAATGAAACAATTAACAATTTCTATATCATTGTTTTTTTTGTTTTCTATGATTTAGTTCGCCATTTAAAACGGCAAGTGAAGATTGGCAAACAGATATTTTTGGTGAAAGAAAACTTTAATACTGTTGAAAGATTTGTAATGATTTGCTTTTCTTTTTAAGATGGTTTAACATTTCCAGCATTGGGCAATCCACCAAATCGAAAAGTTATTAATGTATTTCAACCTGATTTTTGCAGGTTTGTACATTTAATATTGAATTTTAAATTCATTAAGATATTTTAGACCTCTACAACTTCGATACAATCGAACAGTGTCGGCATTCGGATTTGGTCAATTACATGAATATGTTTTAAAATTAGTTGATTTTGAAAAATGTCCAAAAATGGATGAACATTGTCCAGAAGCTGATAAACTTGATATAACCAGATGTTTATCAGGTAGGTTAAATTCAACAACAAAATTCAATGAAAATTTTACTTTCTCAGTTTAACAAATGAAATTTTCTATAGTAATCAATAGATCAAAGCGATCTGGAAAGTAAGGATAGGTGCAGAAACATTGATGTTGTCTTCGAGAAGCGATTGATACCCATTCAGAGTTCCTGATTAGTTCCAAAGGTAAGAGAAATGGTCTGCATATGAATACCTGGCAGAAGACAGCGTCCATCATCAACTTCCTAATCAGAAACTCTGCATTGTCACCCTATCTCTTTATATTTTATTGTATGGTGGAGTGTAAATATACCCTTTTATCTTGCTTGCGAATCGTTTGTAGACCCAGGATCAATGAAGAACTTTCCATACTTGACTAGTTCAATTTGAAAGAGTAAAATTTTGAACTCAGAAAGAAACATTACTAAGTGTTTCATTCTTCATTTACCCTCACACAGTACTCACGTTTGTCTAACAGAATGTTGGAATTATAAACTACACATTGGACTTATTCGAGGAATGTAACAATAGTTGAACATGAGAATTATTTTTTTTTGTTAAGGTGAACTTCCTGAAGAAACTGTTTTCTTAAGCAAACCACATTTTTATGGACATAATTCAACATGGACAAATGTTAATTTTAAACCTGATTTTCATCAACATGAATCAACGATTTATTTTGAACCACTTACTGGTACACCAATTCGAGCACACTTACGTATTCAATTAAATACAAATGCTTGGATTGATCGACTTAAACTAAATCCTGATGCATCTACAGAGTATGAATAAATCTTTTTCTTCAAAAATAAAGAAATTTTTCGTTTTTGTTAAGTCCTACTCGTACTCGTGCTATTCGTCGTTTTGTTCCCATGGTGTGGATTGATCAAGTAAAAAACATCTTTATTTCTTTTGTTAGATTCTTTCTTTTTTATTTTTTTAGTTAATAAATCTTAATAATGAACCAATGAATCGATTAAAACGTGTTAGTTCCATTCTAGGAAAATTTCATTACGTTCATCAATTACTTAAATTAAGTTATATAATTTTGGGATTTATATTATGTATTTCTATTGTGTTTGTCATAGAATTAATTATCTTTAATCGAAGAGTAAGATTTTTATTTTAGAAAAATTTTCATTAAATTATATTTTATTTAGAATAAAATGAATAAAAATGTATTATATCAACCTAGTAGAGAACAAGAAAAAGAATTATTAAGTCCTACAAAAGCATCAACAATGGTAACAGCTTAACATGAATTGAAAAGAAGAAAAAAAACTGTTTTTTTGTTTGTTGATATATGCTATTGATTTCATAGTTTCTCAGAATATGTGTGAAGTTTTGTTTGTTTGTTGGTTATTAAATTTTTTTCGTTTAGTTTTTTTTTCATTATGTATAAATAAATCTAGTTCGTTTTTTTTTGTTTTCGTACAAATTGGTATGATAATTTTTTTTGTGGTATAAACCAAGGAGAATAACCTTTATTTATTTCATTGAGTTATCTTTGTTGTTTGTTTTCGTTTTTTTTTTCTAAATATATATAAGAGAATTTTGAGAATTATGAAATGAAAATGTTTATCAATAAAGAGACAAATATTCGAATGGATCATTTTTAGAAAATAAATGATAGTATTTTCAATGAATATAAGATAACGTTGTAAGGTGCTAGTGATTTGAAATATGTCATGGGTGGATAGAGCTCGTCGAGTTGCCTATAAATATTCACTCTTAGCATATTTAAACGATGTTCTTGCAGTGAAACTCAAAGTAGTAGACAAGGCTTTGCTGCAGTTAATCATGACTAGTTTTATTACTGAATTACAAAGAGATTTGTGATTGCTAACACCTATTTTTGCTATCAGTCTCATAGCCCTGAAAGAAAAAAATATTCTGTATCAGAGGAGTCCTTAATATGTAATCTCATATCTCAGCTATCGTCATTACTAATTTCATTCGAGTTTATCAACCCTGTCAAAGACTATAGTCAATTTACTGTGATCATTGTTGTGGAAAAAAACCATCTGCTAACCTTTCGGAGTCAATACGTCAGTAATATTTCAATAGAATGAGTTCAAACCTTTTGAAAAGCTTTCTCTACAGTTAGATACTATGACTTACAAGTTTGACAAAGGAGTCTTGCACTAAAAAACATAGGTGAAGAAACATCACAGACGGAACTTCAGTTACATGTAAAAATATTAAGAATTGGTCATATTTTTAGTAGAAGACCATGAAAAATTTTGTATCCAGTCTTTACGACGTTATCATGTTCCGACCAAAAAAATGGGAGCCGCTCACAATAGCTTTCTTAATAATCAAGCAATAATGCCACTGCAATTCCAACAATCTACGGTCTTAACGAAGTACATATAGACAAATTCTCAGAGCTTTAGCACACAGAGTGACCAAGGTTGTCTAAGGCCGAGACTGTTGTCGGTATAAAAAAAAAACCTATAAAAATAAAAAATACAACAAAAACGTTAAATGTCAATATTGATTCGAATATTTTCGATTTTACTTGTCATATGATTATAGAAAAAGTCATGCTTATGTTTTGAGAAAATCGATACGGTAGCAAAATATCATAACTATTGGTTTTAAAATCTACATCAACGAGTTTATTCAATGCTTTAAACTAACATGATCAAAGTTTGACGAAAACTAGTTTCGAGTACACTGATTCAATGCAGATTTTTGTACAGATTGTGAATATAATATTTGTTTTAGTTAGAACTGAAGTTTTGACGGTTGAAATCTTATAATATCTTATGAAGATTTCAAAGTTTTCAAGGTGATCTTTAATTCTTTCTTCTCTATTTTCAAAATTTTTAATTACAACGATTGATGATGATTTAGGGTACAGTTTTAATATTCTAAAAATAATATTGACCTCAATCTTTTAAGATTTTTAATTCAAAACCGTGAAAATTAGACATATTTTCATGTTATTATACTAATCCATTCATGAATATTTATGTAATTTGATTCGAACAAAATATCGAGAGTATTCTCTAGAGTACTGGCAGTAGTTTGATACCTAAACGTTCGAGTATCTTTTGGCCACCATATACCGCGGTATACCGATAGTTGTTGTCCAATCGGTAATATACTGCCGGTATATCAGTATTAGTGCGAAGAAACGTAGAAAAAGTACCTGAATTTTGATTTTGATAGTCATTGTATTTGAAACCAAAGTTAAAATGTGTTTCTATCATACAATGAAATGATTAGTTATGCATGAAGATCTTTTGAGAATGGAGCGAACAGCTGATTTTTTTCTTTTCTTTTTTTCAGATTTATGTTACAATACATCTGTTGGTATATTTTCTATTTCTGTAATAAAGATTTTGAAAATAATTTTCGATAGAACATAATTGTTTCATCTTTTTCAAATTCACTACAACTCGAATTCTAAATGAAAACAATCAGTAAGAATAAAAATATCAAATAAATAACTAACAAGAATTCATCATCGGTGCATATAGATTGTTCGCAAGAGGGTCAAAAACCTGGCAACTGAAAATAAAAATCTAGCGTTCAGTTTACAGGTGATGAGCCTATTTCTCGAAAATCTTCTTTATCTAATTTGTTTTGATTAATAATATTTCATATTATCGTCGAATTTCAGTTAATATCGTGCAGGTACACAAATACTTGCTTCTACTTTTTCATTTGATAATAATCATAAGCAAACAAATGTGAACCTGTTCGATAACTAACCTTTTATTTTGAAGAATTCTTACTACATATATTCTAAAATGAAATTTGATTATATTCTTCTTTCTTTTTTTTTTTGAACACTTATTTATATAGTTGAAATTTTTCATGTATCTTCGATTTTTCCGCCAATCAAAAAACAAACAGTTCAATAAAAAAGAAGTTCATCATTTAAGAAAAAAAAAAAAAGTTGAACGAAGTTATTCATATTGTTGTTTGACAATTTGTTTATTATTTCAAGATGATACTTATCTATTAATGAACCATATCTATCTAGTTGATTGTTGTGCGTGACTGGTAAAATGAATAGTAAGCAAAAGAAATATACTAAGCGACTATTGTTCTATTGATGATCACATAGTTCATTTGCATATATATCAAAAAAAAAGGTACCAACTGGTGAAATATACAAGGACATTTTCTTTTCTAAGATAGAATGATAATATGTAAGAATATCTTCTGTATTTTGTTGTTAATAATTCAATATTATCAATTGATTTTGAATTTACATTGAGTATTTAGATACTTATGTTTACATTTTTATGTATAATCATTTCTATTCTTTTATGCATCATTTCCATTCGTACATTTAACATCTTAATGATGAACCTGTCGAATTAGTCAGTGATTGATGATAGAGAGTAAATTGTTAAATTATATATGAGAGAAAAAAAATTCTTGCAAGAAAACACAACAAGAGCTGATATATAGGTCAGTTTAGATTCAAGTTTGAGAACAGAAATAATAATTTGTAATTTTGTCTGAATTAATTGCAACATATTTTTTTGTATTGAATTCAAGAGCCTTTTGAGAGAGAAAAGAATTGCCTCAGGACGAGAACCCATCGAATTCAAGGATTTCGGAACCGGAACCACATGGTAACTGAAGTTAGATATCATAGTCAAGAAAAAGTTTTGTTATTATTTTTTCAAATTTTTTAAATAAATGAATCAAAGAATTTATGAATAAGACGAATGATAATTTAAAGAAATTCAAAAAACATATGATTATATGTAGTAAAGTCTTCTGTTGGCATGCACTCGATGAGCTTTATTCAGAGCACAATAGGTTGAATTAAATATATAGCTCAACAATTTACTTTATGATGAAGACATTTAATGATTGGTAGAATTGTAATAATTATTAATCATGCTCATTTTTGCTCAATAGGTATGAGCTCAAGTTTGTTAAAAATGTTTATTTGAACTGTTGCTAATCGTCACTAATAATTTGTTGTATACATTCGAGAAATACAAAAAAAAAACATTTATTGAATAATATTCTACTGAGTTAACCTCTGTACGTCGAGTTCAGCAATATAAGATTGCATTTTACTTAGGACAATCCAAAAATAGCGACAGTAACATTTTATTACCGTAGAATAAGCTTTAGGAAACTTTCTTTTTATATGGAGAGAGAGAATACAAACGATATTCTATTTTCTTATGATATTTGATCATTATTCAGCTAATCTCATAATAATAAAATTTCAATAAGAGTTATTTTTCTGTCATGTATTACTATTATATTGATGCCTATTTAAAAAAAAGTGAGAGTGGATATTTTTTGAATAACTTGTGATAGAAAAGAGATAGAGAGTTGCAGGTTTCATCGTTCGAAAGAGAAAAACAAACATGCACCGAGTGTTAAATAGTACATTTTCCTACTATGTTATCTAAAGTTTATTTAGTCGCTTTTCTAAATGTGGTAAAAAATAGTCTTTTACCAAAAAGAAAACAACAGAAAAAAAATTTTCCTTAGAAATAGCTATAAAAGTCACTTAAAACTTCGACTAAAAATCTATAACTCCTAAATGATTAATTCTAAACATTCGAAAATTATGCAGCTTTGAAAATATTCCATTGACAATTTGAATATAGACGTGACAATTGAAAAATTTTTGTGAACACCTTACACGGTAGATTTCTTTTCAAAGAGATTGATTGTAAATCGTTAACAAAAAATTATCTTAGAAAAATCATATAATGTTCGATTCGATAGATTTTTGTTTCCTCTTTCGAACGATGAAACTGCTAGCTCTCTATCTCTTTTCTATCACAAGTTATTCAAAAAATATTCACATCCACTTTTTTAAATAGGTATCAATATAACAGGAACATATGACAGAAAAATAACTCTTATTGAAATTTTATTATTATGACATTAGCTGAATAATGATCAAATATCATAAGAAAATAGAGTATCGTTTGTATTCTCTCTCTCCATATAAAAAGAAAGTTTCTTAAAGCTTATTCTACGGTAATAAAATGTTACTGTCACTATTTTTGGACTGCCCTAAGTAGTATCGAAAACTTTTATTTCGTTCTAAATATTTGATGTAAACCTCATATGTCATAAATGTTATTCAATCGCATAAGGTGAAGAACTAATCTGCAGAAGTATTTACAAAATCATACCATTATTTATTAAAAAATCAACCGATTATCTCATGTCCATAAATTTTGAAACTTGAATACAATAACAATAAACGTTAAACAACCCAGGTAATTCAAAACGAACAAAAACCATCCAGTATACCGATTATAGTTTGATACTTAAATAGTCGATTATTCTTCCACCGATAATCTACTTTTTGTATACAAGTAGTATTGTGAACAAACATGTAACATGGGTAAGTTATGTCTAGAGATATGTGGGAATAAGCTTTTTATGTCTCAGTCATAGTTGCAGTAAATCTGATTTATACATAATATGAATATCTTACTCTGTTTTTTTTTAATGAAGATCAAAGAAAAATGGATTGAACATTTTATTCATTGAATTTAAACTGATATTTTTATTTATGAATTCTTGTATATCTAAATCAAATTATATTGTTTATAAAGCTTTATTGCCATAATAACAATATTTTACTTAATAAAATTTTCTTTTCTATTCGTGCGCATCTGCCAAACTTACTGAGTTTTCATGAGAACGTTTATATATTCGGATCGGAACAACTAGAATCTGATAAATTTAGCATATATGAGAGAAATATAACAACAAATACAGATATATTTTTCTTCTGTTATGAAAAAAGATATATATATCATTGAAAACTAAACACAATATTGAAAAGTGCATTAGAAAATATGATCAATCATGTTTATTATTCGAACTGAAGTCATATGATCTTTATTATTTAATGCTCAGACTGGTTGTTGTAATCTTTGTTTTTTTTTCATTGTTATCATCACGTAACTGTAAAAAAAACAATTGATCGTCAATGAGTAGCTCTATTTTTATTAAAAATTATGACGATTTGCTTCTGGTAGTTTGTACATCAATAAATTCGACATGGATTCTAAGATATGAATGATTTCATAAAGTTGAATATAAATTAATTTTAAGTAGATATATTGAATGTTGGGAACTCTGTACAACATTGAATTAGTCTGATATGACGAATGACTAATTTTTCATTTCTTTATAAATTGAAAGATAATGAGAAATTAAAATTTAATAGTTCAATATTTATATATATTCACTATTGCATAAACTATGATGAGAATTATAGAACGAGTTTAGTGGAATGTTCTGTCTGATTTTCAGTTTCTTCTTGTTCGAGAGCTAAATTTGTATCATCGATACAAATTACTGTAGGGTATCTTCAAAATCTTGAACTACTAAAAAAATATCCTAGAAAATCGTGATAGTTATCTAGATAAATACATGCTTCATGAGCTTTGTGAAAAAGAATGTCATTATGCGTCCTGGATTTGTTCAACATTATCTATCTTTAAGCTTCATAATAGGAGCCACATTAATATTTTCATTGCTTTCGTACATATGGATTGTGCGGATGAGAAGCAAGGCATATTTCTTTCGAGTGTATATCAACAAAATGTTTATCAGTAATGATTGAATGTGTATTAGTGATAGTGCCAAGTACTTTATCTATGAATGTATGAAGTATGTGATTCATGATGAGTTAATTAATTATACGATCAATAAACGATCTTTTCACGAATGAGTACGATAATGATTCAAAGACATTTTCAATGTGAAACTCATTACTCTAATATACACAATATTAATTACTATCAAAATAAGATCGAACTATTTTATTAACTTCTTATATCTCTTCGATGAAAATTGAAAATTATTTATGAAACGCTTTATATGTATTTTTTCACTTGACAGTACTATTTGCTTATGTTATTAATATGAGAGTAAAGAAACTTTAAATCAGCTTCTACTATTCATCGAAAACCAGTCCATCGAAGTTGATGCTGTCTGTTATGAAAAGTATTCCACCAGATGATATTTCAAAATCACATGATGAAACAGATGCTAAAGGAATACCAACCAAAGTGAATATCATTTCAAGGAGTCTTGGACGGGAATGAGACATTGCTCGTATCTTGAAGAATCAATGAGCAAAAAAACAATCAATAAAACAAAGAGACTCCATTGGAGACAAGTTTTAGAGAAATCACCACCACTGATCGGTACACGCTGTCATTGTTTCAATGGCAATATTCAAACCTTGTTCTTTTTATTTTATTTGTCTAGTCACTAGCATCTATAGCAAAGATACACACACAGATAACATTTTATTTTCATAATTATGCTTTTTGATCAATTATAAATTCAAAGTTCAACTTTACGTTAGAGCATATTATCTATTTATACAGAATAAAATATCATTCGATGAATTTTTTTCTAATTTTATAAAAGAATATTCTAAGCAATATTATTTACTCTTCATTATAATACCAAATGCATAAATGCATTGATTTTTTTTTCTTTCTTCATATCCTCCTTGTAATACTCAAAAATCCATAGAATACCATACACCATTGTTATTATTGTTATTAACTATTCTAATATCTTCTCTCTGTTCTTTCAACAATCATTTTCAGATCGAATTCATTTACACAATAAATAAAGACTAAATTAATCTTAAAAAACAAGAAACGAAACAATCAATATGAGTTCACCTCCAGTTTCAGCTAGTGGTGGTGGTTCTCGTCGTGCACGTTATTCACGTTCACCATCAAGTGGTGGTGTACCACCATCAAAACGTACTAAACCATCAAGTTCAATTGATGCTGGAAATAATTCCGAACATCATCGACTTTACACATCGATTTGTGTAAAAAATATTAATCCAAAAATTCCCGATCTTGGTAAGAAAATTCTAATAAACAAAATATTTCATAATTTTCTTGTTTATTTTTTTTTGTTATAGAGGTTCGTGAATTGTGTGATAAAAAATTTTCTAAATATGGTTCAAATTCAGTTAAAATTTATTATAAAAATCAAGAACGTGTCGCTTTTGTTAATTTTACTAATTGTGAAGATGCAAGAAAAGCACGTCATGCTAAAACAGGTCTTGTTTGGGAAAATATTCAAGTTGTTCTAGAACCGTATGTTATTCGAAAAAAAAATTTTTTTGCGTTTTTATTAAGTTTTTTTTTTGTTTGCACATTTTAGTGTTTATTATCGTCGTACTATTCCAGCTGAACAACCACTTAATCCTGGTAGTCCACGTGAACGTTCACCACCATCTCCAAAACGTCGTCCACGTCGTCCATCACCAAGTCCACCGCCTCCTCCTAGTGCTCGTAGTCGACATCATCATACATCTTCACCACCACGTTCGCGTCGACATTATTCACCATATATACCATTACCACCAGATTTAGCGGATTATGCAACAACTAAAGCAGCTCGACATCGACAAGGTTCATCACCATCACCAACTCGTGATCATCATCGACGACGTAGCCATAGTCGATCTATGTCAACATCACCTGTACCATATAAAAGTCGAGGAAAATATGATGATTATGCACCTAATCGTGCTGAATCAAATGTTCAACATGAACCAACACGTACATTATTTGTTGGCAATCTTGAACGAGATATACGAGAATCAAAATTAAAAGAAGTTTTTGGTCGATATGGAACAATTGAAGAAAGTAAAATAATTAATTTAATATAGTTTTTTAAATTATAAAACACGATGTAGTGAATCACATAAGAAGATTATTTAATTCTATCTGTTTCGACATACATTTCAACATCTAGAAATGTAATAAAGAATTATTGACATAGAGTCTGTTATCGTGTATCAACAACATCGGTGACATTGCTATGATGAAGGACAGACGTTGCTTGAGGTGTTTGTTATAGCGAGAGAGTCGAACTTTTGACTCAAATCCCATCAGTATTTTCTCCTTGAATACGATCCCAAAGAAATTTGGCATTTGTTTCTTAAGAATGTAGCTAGTATGAATGTGAAGAAACACTTTTGTAGCTGAAAGAATTTTTCATAAGGATTGATAAGTTCGAAGACTTCAGCAACAGTGTGTAGGAAACCAAGCCGCACAAAACTAGCTGTTCGTCTTCTATGAGAAATTTTGTAGGAAAAAGTGTATTTGATAGAGTACGATGAGTAAAAATGTTTCGATATTTTTCTCTAAAAAATTAAAGCATTCAATGGAATGTAGAAAACAAGCTTTTGGAGTCTTCAAACTTACTAATTCTAATAGAGATTCCTTTCAGGTACAGAAATGTATTTTTCAGATTATTGCTAGCTATGACCATCGAGAAAATACGACTGGTGTAAGCTGATATTTGTTAATGAGAATGTCTAATGTTCTTTTTATTCTTTACCTAATACTATGATACTACAGCAAAATACTTGACTGTTGACTTGAACTTCGATGCTGATCTCTTGTCATCAATGTAATAAATCGGTACTAACGAGAGAACCTTCCCAAGTGTTAACCGTCGATCGTGCTCATATTTTGCCCATAAGTAAAACTCGATGAGACTAGCAGAAGCCCGAAAGGATTCGTCCCCATACGCTGTCCTTCTGGACTTACGATCGTTTTATTGACTTTTCGGCGTCTGACAAAGGTATTTATAGGGAAGCTCAGCAATGGAATTTTGACCTGAAATCTTGTTCATCAACAGGTCTCATTGTCACTAGAATATCTTCAAAGTTTCAGCTAGAATGAACGTTTCTTTCTCAAGATATTGAGTTCCAAGAAGCTCTATTTTTTGACCTTTGCCTGTGAAATATAATCGTTTCTTGAAAATTCAATATCTTAAGACAAACGTTCATTCTAGCTGAAACTTTGAAGACATTCTAGTGACAATGAGACCTGTTTATGAACAAAATTTCAGGTCAAAATTCCATTGCTGGGCTTCCCTATAAATACCATTGTCAGAGGCCGAAAAGCCAATAAAACGATCGTAACTCCAGAAGGACAGCGTATGGGGACGAATTCTTTCGGGCTTCTGCTAGTCTCGTCGAGTTTTACTTATGGGCAAAATAGGAGCACGATCGGCGATTAACACTTAAGAAGGTTCCCTCGTAAGATTTTATTATGATGAGCTGTATCTATGAAGAAAGGAGAATGCAAGTTTCTGCCATATATACTTAAACAGTTTTATTCGATTATCATTTAAAAAAAAATTCATTGTTTATTTAGTTGATCTCAAAGTTCCACAATCATCATCCAAACGTGCTTATGCTTTCATACAATATGAAAATATGGATATGGCTTATGAAGCAAGACGTGCAATGGATGGACATTTTATTGGAAAAGCTGATTGTAAAATTGGATATGGTAAGTGATATGAAAACAAAAAAAAAGAAATTCTTCTTTCTTTTTCTATCCATTTTCTTCCTGAGATGTGCTTGCTTATTGTGGCTCTATGGAATATTTATGCTTAATTATGCATTCTCTTTTTTCTTTTCTTTCTAAAAATCTCATATCTGTTTTGACGTTAATTGATCTTCTTATTTTAGAAATTTTAATGTAAAATTTATATTAATTGTGTTATATACACAATTTTATTTGGCGTATTATAGCCATGATGCATTTGCGTTTGAGAGGTCCTTATATTAAAAAAAACAGAACACAGAACAGAATTGATTTAGGAAAATCATACAATCATAATAGAATATATATATACATATAAAATTTTTATTTGATTATATATGATGATATAATATTTCAAAGTGATATATATTTGACAAAAACAAAATGTAATAGAGATGCAATTGTGGTCAAAATGTTTTATTTTAATATTTTATTTGATAATGGTGATATATATATGTATAATGTCATTCATTGATTTAAAATGTATGCATATAATAAATCCAAGTTGGATATATCCCTCTTTTCTTCCTCCAGATACTCCTTTTTAAATTCTTGCGCTGATCTTTCTTCCTATATTTTGGTCATCATGCTTTTGATAATATAAGAAGTCTAATGATAAACAATGAATTAATTGGTAAAATAATTTTGGCTGATATTCTCTTACTATGCGTTCTTAATAATATAGATGATAGAAAATAATTTCTTCTTTTCATTTAACAATACATATATATACATACATTAAAATGATATATCTATTTCATTGATTACAATGATAGAGAGTTTGCAAAAAATCGTTTTTTTGTTTCTCTTTATTTTACATATGCATATATGTATATACATATCATGGTCGATGTGAAATATGAATTTATTTATCCATATGTATTATATATATATGTTTCAGGCAAGATCGTACCAACCAATTGTCTTTGGATAGGCAATATACCAATAGATATGAAACGACGTGATCTTGAACAAACATTATCACGTTATGGAAAAATAAAATCATTTGATTTTGCCAATGGTGATCCAATAGCTATTGTTTCATATAATGAAATTGAAGATGCAATTAAAGCACGTGCCAAAATGACTGGTGTAACACAAATAGTTGATGGTCGAAAAGTACGAACTGAATCCGGTCAATCAGATTCATCACGACGTGGTAAGAAACAGAAAAAAAAAACTTTTTTTTAAAATTTTCAAAAACTTTTCTTTTGCTTTAGCTGGTTTACGTATTGATTATCTTGATCGACCAACAGCTCGACGTTTTGTTATTGTTCGACCACAAGATAATACATCATCTAAACGTCGTACATCTCGATCATCATCAGCATCGTCAGCATCATCAACACGTTCACGATCATCAAAAGATCGTGCACGTTCTGTATCAAATGATGATCAACGAGAAAATGGTACAAATAAAAATTTAAAACGACAATCAAATTCACGTTCACCATCAACATCATCACGAAACAAACGACAAAGTCAAAGTCCACCAGCAACTGAAAATCATTTTTATGGTCCATTTGGATCATATTTATCAACTGATGATACAATTAATGTCAATAGTATTAATGATTTAATGGGACTTGTTGAAAAATTTAATTCAACAAAAACAAATACAAATTTTACAACTGTTTATCCTGTTCAATTTATACTTAAATCACATGCATATGATGCACGTATGCATTTTCTTGCTGGCAATCCAAATCTTGTCAAGGCTATTCTAGGTAAAAAAGAAAAGTATTGAAATAGAATTCAGTAGGAGTAAAACTTTCTATCTTTCAAAGTACCTTGCAGATATGAGACCCGAGCCATTACGAATAGTGAGAGGGTGATTATTACCATATGATAAAAAACCGTGTATTAGTAAAGTTTTGTTCTAATACATGAAATAGTTCCTGGTTGCATTTCTGAAGAAGAAATGTATTCCAAAATAGAAAGCATAAAACAATCTCTGTATATAATAAACAGCAACAACTATATTGTATTTTACATATAAATCTCATATGGATTACGATAACATATTTCTTTTTATTTTTTATGTATCTAGGTCAATCAGGTGATTATGCAGATAAGAAAACTGAATTAAAAGTAACACAACGTCTTCGTCTTGATCAACATAAACTTGAAGATCTTGAAAAAAGACTTCGTACTAGTGTTACAAATGCATTATCAAATACAAATATTAATGGTCAATCATCACCTAATGAACGTAAACAAACAAATCTTGCTAATCAAACAAAATTTGCTATTATGATTACATCACCTAAAATGCGTAATTCAAATGAAAATTTAAATTCATCAACACAACGTAAATCAAATGGACGAACAAATTCACCTAATCATCCATCATCATCCGATGAAAATGAGGATCGTTCACAAACGAAAAAAACTAATGATGATGATGATGAATCATCACTTTCTCGTTTAATTTCTTATCTTGCCGTGTAAGTATAATAATTCACTGTATCATTTCTTTGAGCGGACCTCTGATAAAAAAATTCAACAAGCTTTTTCGGAAAGAAATCCAAAGTGCAACTAAATCTTAAATGGAATCATACTTCAGGTTTGAAATTTTTCTTGTATGTTCGAATCAGTTGAAAATGGACATTGAAATCAATTATTCAAGAATTTTAAATAGCGTATAGCTAACTTTTTCTGTCCCTCTACTAATGAGGACTTAACCTTAACGGATCAAGAGAGTTTGGGCGCTTTTTATCTTTTCGATGTAGCGCATAGAGTATTTGTGAAACTTACAACTTACCGTTCAACAGACTTCCACAGTTCATGGTGCAAAATAGACGTGCAAATATTTCAATAGACTTCGAGCTCACTCTCCGAGCTATAGCGCTTTGATTACTCTGATTTGAAGAATAACTCCTTAAATCTTAGACAAAGTTCTCTAGAAAACCATGATTACTTTGATATTGAGCGTTAAATAGAAAGTTCGTTTCTCTTAATCGAAAGAGAAGCCATCTGTCTACCGAATTAAAACACTACGAGAAAAAGTGTACCAGTGTGTAGATCCAATATAGTCATAAAATCCTCTTTCGTTCTGATTTATTTCTACTCTATTGTATTAATTCATGAAAACGATTGTATTTAGGACAGAATTCAAATGGTTTAGATTTGATGCATGTTTCATAGGCGATGAAAATAGTATTTTATCCAATCTAGGAGTTGAGAGTGATAGTGCATCTTTGAAAATCAAGTTAAACCTTCCGGAGTTTGTGGTTACTGTACCACTTACTACGTGTCTATTGTCTCAGACGTAATTTTTCACTCTTCCTATGGAGAAAATCAAGTCAGCAAAATTTATTAGACTCTTCGCCATTTGAGTCTTACACATTTAGATTTCAGCATAATCTCTGTCAATACTTTTTCCATAGATCTCCAAAATAAACACTCACATACTTTGAAATCTAATATCTGAATTTTAACAAACAATGACATTGATATATAAAAATTTTGATCTGTATATTTAAAAACAAAAAAAGTTTAAGTCAATTTTTTCTTTATTCAATAATTTAATTTATTTTGCAGGAAAGAAGCAGCTGGTGTTATATCAATGCCATTTCATCCAAGTTCAAGCAATGATTATGATAATACGAATGATCAAGAAACAGCTGTTTTACATATATTTCCTTCATGTCACTTTAGTAAAAAAGTTTTAAGAGTTATATGTCCATCAATTAGTTTTTCAAATGGTCCACGTACACCACCATCACGACCAACAACAACGATTAATGATGAACATCTAATGGTTGTTATCGTACAAAATGATTAAGTATTTTGTTAAGAACAGTAGATAAACCAACGAGAAAAGAATTCAACAAAAAAAAAAAAAAAACATTATTGTACTATTGTAATAGAGAGAAAAAAGATTAAATAGAAAATTTTTTGATTTTTCTTTTCAGAACAAAACCGATAAAATATCATCGTTTTTTCTTTTTGTGTGTATGTTCGATTATTTTCTTTTCTTTTTCCCAACACACTGAGAATAACGAAAATCAAAAAATGATTTATCATTAATCAGTTTCTTTAGTTCTTATTCTTAAGAAAAACAAAAAAACAACAATAGCAACTATTATTAGGCTTTGTACATTTTGTTTGTTTTGTTTTTTTTTGTTGGTTTGCGTGACTTGTTCTTTCTCTAGTTTGTACGCTGTTAAAAAGCACAAATTGATGTTGTTTGTATTTGTCTTGCGTGCACACCAGTGTGTTGTATTGTATTGTGTTCTTGATGATGCTCTTTGTTTTTTTCTTTTACTTAAACATGAAAAAATTCCAATCTATAAGAAATAATTTTGTTAACGCAGCAATTAAGTAAAAAAACACATTGTATCTGCTTGAGTTCTCTAATACAAAGATTATTAACTTTGATAGAAAAAATTCTCTGTCAAGATCTTATGTAACTATTAATAATAAGAAAAAATCTACTTTTGTATTTATTGAAAGTTTTCGTTACAAATAAGTTGATGTTAGTCAAGTGCAAGGGGAAAAAAAGCGAAAATACCGTACTTCAGCGTACTTCTAGACTATGTCATAACTGTGCATCAGATTTGTTTATCTATTTTAGGTCTCCTATCGACCTGTGTTACAGTATATTAGCCGGAGTCCAGCCTGCGTAAGTCTATCTGACAATAAAGCCCAAATACTTCACCGTACGCCCACTTTGGAAGTACAATAAAATATTTAGGCTTTAGGGTGAAGGTGACTTATGTACGCTGGACTCCGGCTAATATGCCATAACACAGGTCGATAAGAGGCTTGGCATAGCTAGACAGATCTGATGCATAGTTATGACTTAGTCTGTAAGTACAGGAATTACGTTGAAGTACAACATTTTCGTTTTTTCCCTCTGTGGTCAAGTATCAAATTTATTAGAAGAAAATCCTTATCGGAACTGTTTCATTATCATATAACACAGAAACTAAATGCTACTTTTAAAAATTCAAAAAGCAAACAAGGCTTCTTAAATCGGACATATTTTTCATTCTTGAAAGAATGTAAAAGTGATCAAAAGAGAGCAATGTAGTTTTTTTCATGACGTGTTATTCTTCATTCATGAATCACAATTTTGTCGGTTGAAAATCAATAATTACAGATCAAGATTTGTTGAATTTAACGAGAGAAATTCTCGAGATGTGAAACCACTTTTCGATTGAGACGATGTTTATTTCGTTAGTAGTAAAAAAGTTCAGAATAGCTTAGTTTTCCGAGTCGTCGTTCTTCAGATACTGAAATCTTATGTGGTTTTTTCACAAAACATTGTGATCACGTGAAAAATTATTGAAACACCCAGTAACATTTCGATATCTCAAGAATGAAGGTCCATAAAAATAAACCATTCTAGAGTTTTCTATTACTCTGGAATAAACATCGTGTCAATTGAAGAGTGGTTTGATGCCTCGAGCTAGTCCTTCGTAATTCGCTCATCAGAAAAAGGATAGTCATGTTGCATATGAGTTGTGAATGGTATATCTGATAATTTATTATTTAAATATACTCATGTTATTTTGCTTCATACCGATTTTTATGTAAAATTCATGTTATGTAATATCCCTATATTTTAATCAATGGCACGTAAAGCGACTAATGTCATAGCGTACATTGAACCATGTTTGTCTCACTTAGAGGAACATTTTTGTCGTCATCAACGTAGTCACAGTATATAATAAATGCTTAAATAAACAAAATTTTCAATTTCCTTTAAAAAAAGAAACTCCAAAATAATTTCCTGATTTAAATAAAGAATTTCCTGGTTAGTTGTTGAACTTTTACGGAAAACTCTTGATATTTCACATATAGATTTGACAGCCCTGGGAAAGCTTACTCTTGTACTTACCTATTATCGATAAACTACATATAAGAGAAGAATTGTTAATTTCTTTTACGACAGCTATCAAAAAAGGTGAGAGTTTGTGAAAAACCATTCAAACGTGTTAGTCAGAAATTTTTGTCAAAAACTTTCTGACGAAGAAATTGGTATTCTTCATTTTGCATATATTTATTATATCAAAAAATATATTGTTCTTGTACATAAAAAGCATATTCAATATATTGCAACGCTGAAGATACTTTTCGACATGTATTCAACGCGTTACAATTATGTTTAATTTTGATATTGCTGTCAACGGAGTGTACATGATGTTACCATAAACAAAACTTGCTCAAAATTACATCTGTTTGCTGAAAGTTTTTCTTATTATTCCACGCAATTTCAAAGTCTTTTTTTTTATAGAGATTAATCTTCAAAAGTTATACGCAACAATGATTATAAAGCACTGAAGTTACATCGTTATGTTTCTATCTATTCATTCAATAAAAGCATCAAATAAAATCCTAAGATTTGCTTGTGTTATTACTTATAAAAGAAATATTCTATTAATGAGACAAGCACTCATATTAATATCTATCGTTTGAGTTCATACAGAATCCACGAAAGTGTCTTGGTGAAGGCAGCAAAATTCTAAAATGAAATGGAGCGTTCTGAACGGGTACAATTTTTCACAGTCATAGAACAATTTTCAAACTTTTACGGTATATAGAGAAGTATACTGTTTAGTTTCTTCCATAAACAGCAACGAAAAAAAGCAAGCGATTCAAGATTCACTTCCGATCTTTCTGCTTCAAAGATCTGATCCATTTGGTTAAGTAAAGGTTGGCTTGTTGTTGTTATAGCGCTGGAATGGAATGCAGTGTTCGTATTAAGTTTCATAATTGTGAATACATATATATATGATTTTTCAATCACGATAATTAATATTCATCTTTTGATAGTTCATTTTTCTCTCCATGTATTCAGTTACGTCGTCATATGGTTTCTCATCATCAATAAATGAAAGTTTATTAAAAACGAATTCTCTTAGTAAAATAATATCCCTGTTCTCTTGTGATTTGTTCTTAAGTACAGTAAATTGCTCGATTATGATCACACCGAATTTCATTCCTATACTTACATGTACGTATAAGTTTCAAAAAAAATATTTTGAAACGTCGAAATTTTATTTATTGCCGGACTCAGTGTCGGACATTCGATCAGTCTCAGAACACTAACTCCAAGAAAGGTTTTGCTCGACTCAGCTTTCTTCATGTGTACATTCAAACCGTGCCCATGTATAGGTGGTTGATGCTTGGTTATGACGAACTATTTATTACAATATCAACAAGTGAACAATTAAAAGAAGTATCTAAAAAAATGTTTAAAATTCAATGCTTGCTGTGCTATTGGAATTTAACATTTGTTATATACCATACAATTCAATATCATTTGAGTGATTCTTATTATGTTGAATCGATCTTCTATTTTGAAACGTTAGCAATGAAGAAAAAGTTTTACTGATTATCTAAACAAATATGACATCTATAACAAGTAATGATGAAAAACATTGCAACTGTATTGGTAAATACTTTGTTAATATTGATGCATAGTAAATTATAGAGTGGTCACAAATAAAAACTCATGGAAAAAAAAAATCTTAATTAATATGTTAAACAAGAGAGAAGAACATTGAGACACTTCAAAAGAACTCTTATAAATTCTAAAACATTTAGAATCGAAATTGAAAACATAAACTTACATTAAAATCTTGAAAAATAACTTGACAAGTTTACTTTCTGTTAATAACAATCCCTAATATTTCTTTTTTTGAAATTGACAATTCATTTTGTAATAAAAAATTTCAAATGTTAACTTCTGTAAAGAAAATTTTATTCTCATTTGAAGACTACTAATTGTTGTTGAATGATATATGGAAATACAAGTTGAACGACTTTCACAAGGTAACAACAACACGTTTTCTTCAGAGAGGTTCTTTTAGAATGATTAATTATTCGGCCTGTTGAAATAAAATAACATAAAGTTCTTTACATCTTTAATTAGTTTATTAAAAAATTATTCCTAAAAGTTCGAAATCCTCTTTGTCAATTAATTAAAAGGTTCTTGATGATCTTTTGAAGATTTCCTTTCTTTCTTGAGATACTACAGATATTGCATCTTCAGCAATTATCCAACTTATTTTGGGAATGAACTATACAAGATTAGAAAAAACAAAATAATTCAATGATCCTAAAAGAGAACAAACAAAAATACGATAAGATTAAAATATGTAATTAATAAATAATTACATAATAATTGTTCTTTCTGATGAAATAATAAAAAAAAACAATATTTTCATGACTATTCGTTCTATGAATAATTCACAAAGAATTAATTAATATTCGATAAAATGCTTATATATCATCTAATCAAATTTCATTTCATATCAATTAATGTTAATATTATACTATTCAACAATATTTACATACGACACTTATGAAACATTGAACTTTTATTTCTTTTATGTCAACAAGATGCAATCAAATATTATTTTGACCTTGTAATATTTGTTAACTTTTCGTTAGATTCGTACGATTATCAATATAGATTTTCTAGTTCGTAAACTTAATTATAGAATAAGACGATTGGGAAAACTATTGACATATAATATTCCAAAGTGCTTTCTTTGGTATTTTATGTTTTATTTATTATCTATTACGTATGTATGATGATAGTTTCGATATTATTCGACACGCAATCATACCCTCAACAAAAAATATATACTGTTTCCATGGCATGTACTAGAGTTCAAAAAAACATTCGTTACTATTGTCGGAGCCAGAATTAAATAGGGGTGGGTGTAGAACGAATATCTCGAGAACGGCAGTAGCTAGCGACCTGCGGCTTTCACCAACTGAAAGAGTAGAAGTTGGGACGTCTTTTTCTCCGATAATATATATGACAAAATCCTTTTAAAAGTAATCATCTTCGAAAAACATGCAAAAGAATGCATGAAAGTGACCTTTCATCTAGATGAAATTTTGATTTTGCCCTTTGATTTAGACAGAGGGACTTTAGATCTATAGTTTAAGATACAATGCGCTTTTTTACTTTTCATTACATTTTTATCGAAAATCCACGCTATTATAAGAAAAAGTGTGAAAACTTAGTAAAAAAATCAGTAAAATTCCCTATTATTTCCGCATGTTAATACATGATTCCATTTGCTCAATGTTAGAATGCAATAGGAGAACCATTTGCATTGTATCTTAAACTATAGATCTAAAGTTCCTCTGTCTAAATCAAAGGGCAAAATCAAAATTTCATCTAGATGGAAGGTCACTTTCATGCATTCTTTTGCATGTTTTTCGAAGATGATTACTTTTAAAAGGATTTTGTCTTATACATTATCGGAGAAAAAGACATCCCAACTTCTACTCTTTCAGTTGGTGAAAGCCGCAGGTCGCTAGCTACTGCCGTTCTCGAGATATTCGTTCTACACCCACCCCTATTTAATTCTGGCGCCGACAATAGTAATGCATGTGTTTATGATGTTTTTGTATCTGTTGTGAGTATTTTGTATTAACGATAATAGATTTCAAAATACAGGATATCCTTTTTATATGTTAAAAATCATAATTGACTATTTAATATTTACTAGAAATTTATTTAATTATTCATATTTATAAAGAAATAGTTTCTATAGGCTATATTACGCATAAATATTATTATTATTATTCGGTGTAAGAGCTGCATCATATACAAAAAAATTTATTTCGAATATTTTGATGTAATATGAGTAGTAAATAATTGTCTGAGTAAGATTTCAAAAAAAAAAAACTTAATTTTTAGCTTTTGAAATATTAGAATATCTGATGAAGTATTGTTGAGCCTATCGGGTAAGTCCTAAATTAAGGATCAACCTAAAAGGTTGTATTCTAAAAATAACATGTAATTGTGACTTGATTATTATAAGACCACCATCAAAATTGTCGGAGAAAAGTATACCATATGTTAGTAACAGAATATAAATAATCGATAAAAAATATTTCTCATGTTTGAAACGATTTGAAGACTTATATCGAAAAATTTCGTTGAAAATACCAGTTCGAAATTTTTGAAACTCACGGGTTCTAATGTGCAATATTTTCATGACATATTTAAAGAAAAAAAAGAAAGTAGATTGAAAAGTAATATAATTAAATAGTTAAACTTTGTAATCATTTTCACAATATAGCTATGGACATTTTAAGAATGAAACATTTTCTGCATGAATTAAAAGTGCATAGTATGTTTTCTCTTCTGGTTAGACAACAAGCTACTCTATTATTCTCTTTGTTAGATTAAGTAATGATTCATTGAGTTAGAATCCATTTGATTTATTTTCAAACACAAATGATGGCTTTATATATGAGTAGAATGTGAATATTTTGTGTTTACTTCAATGATAATATTTATGTGTCCTCAGAAAACAATTTAGATCTTTGTTTGAATGTTTATTATGAAAAATAAAATAAAATTAAGGACTACTATGAGTTTTGTCAATAATGTAATTCAATTTAATCATCATTTTATAACTTCGAATAAATTCAACTGACGATTATTATTAGATATTAATATTTTAGGCTAGCACAAACATTTCGATCATCAGAAACGGCTATAAAAAGAATCCGACTTCAGACTTAATCAGTCAAGGTTGGCGACTATGTTTCTTTAGTTTTAATCGTATATTGTCTAAGTTAAACTGCTTTGTCGTATAAGACTTAATCCTCCTATATCGATTAGGCTGTGTCCCACGCTGTGTATGTTTTCTATCTTTATGACAGCACTGTTTCATCAATAGGATTCAAACATAGAGATTATCATCCACATTCTAATTATGTTCATAGTACATCAGTAACAAAAAGAATGCACACAAAGATAATATTTATTTGTAAAAGAATACAATCATCAGCTCTTGAAATAATTTAGTTCTCTAATACAATTATACGAAACTATAGAAGTATATCTTTGTGAATCTGAGAATTATTGCTGACATCTTTCAGACATTGTAAAGCTGTATTTCAATTAGGATCGTCCCAGTTGAACATCGAAATTTGAATGAATTTTGTATTGAGTACCTAGACTATTATAAATAAATTCTTTCATGTATGTTGGTTACCTATGAAGTACAGAGACAAAACAAAAACTATGCAAATGAAAAGTTCGTTTCTCCAGAACTTGATCAACAAACCAGACAAGAATTTTCCACCATGCGTTCAAATCTTCTATTCATGGTTCTGTTTTGATTATTTTCAGGTATACTCAGAAAACATCAAAGTCAGCTACTTTTATTGCAAAAAAAGACATCCAGATGCTTTAAAAAGATATTTTTTTTGCCATCTGGAAAACGTACAAAAATATTTTTTTTACAATATTTTGACGTGCTTTCCAGACAAAAAATGACGTTCTTATGAGTCATGTTTGTCAGGAATATTGTAAGAAAAATTTTTTTTTCGTATCTTCCAGATGTACAAGTTGTTCTTTTAAGCATATTCATGCATGTAGTGGTGAAAGTACTTGATTTTGATTTGTACTGGATTGATGTGAAACCGTTATTAAAGCATTTAAACGTATTTTTAGAAAATCTTATCTACTTGTATAGCTCGAAAAGAGTTAACCAAAGTTTGGTGTTATCAGAAAACGAAGTTTAAGTAAAAAAAAACAGATCATCAGAGTAACGATATTTGTATCCATCGAAATGGAAATAATGATCGCAATATATATTATTTATTGATTTATTTCGTTATTTTTATGGTGCATTGTTAACAATTATCATAACAACTGTCGATTTTCACTATTTTTGAGTTGTGTACGACTTGTTCTATACAATATCGTTTGTTATGATATATAAACAATAGTACCTAGCGTAGATAATTATGAATGAAAGTGAAAATATCTGTGACATCTTCGAAATCGTTTGATATCGCTTCCGTTTAACAAATATTCATATAGCTTGAACGATATATTAATTATTGTTAATGGATTTATCTTATTTCATCATGTTTCTCTTCAGATAATATCACTTGACAGAGTTACATGATTTTCTAGTTCAACAATTCAAATTTCATTGCATCGTAAGATCAATTTTGTAGAAATGGACATTGTTGACGAGGCACTTTTTTTTTACTGATTTCATGTTTCATTACTAAAATAGCAACAATAATTTTTCTTATTGTTCTTTTTTCACTCGTTTGTTATGGTTGGGTTTTTTTTTATGTAGAGCGTTCATTTGCTGTTGTTATGTGGCATCGCATAGCAGTTACAAGTGGTCGTTGAGTAGCGACAAAAAAATAAATAACCGAGTTTTAACCATTTTTCAGCTCAATATGCTTAACTTTACAACCAAGTACATTGCTATTAGATTTAGTTGAATCCTTATTATTTCTAAAAATTGTTTCATAAATCCTTATTTGTTCGTTAATAAGAAGCAGAAAAACAAGGCATGAGTTTTAACACTCAAGTATGAATTTGTCGGTTTATGCAATTCATAAAATATTTGTTCGTATAAATAATTTCAGCATCCAATTCTCGACTAATAAACAAAACTTTCAAGGCTTCATCTTTTTTGTGTTAAAATAAAGATAATACTTCTTTTTTCATCGTTTGTTTCATTGATTGTCAACTGTAACAAAACGAAACTACATTACGAAACTCGCAAAGAAAAACCTAATGAAAACATAAGAGTTCTTGATTACCTATGTCAAAACATTTCTCTTACAGCTCTTACTTCCTAAAATGAAATACAACATTTTCTATTTCAATATGAAAATGTAAGAATCTTAACCTCACAATGCATTTTTATTATTAAAATCAACGATGCTAAATCCTCATCATATTTGTGATTGAGTGATCATGTGGTACCATACTATCTATTAACACTATCATCATTCGATAGAGAACTCTATTCTGCATATCCAGTAGAACCGATGAGATCATTAGTACAACTACAGCAGACAATACTCAAATTCGTTATTGATTCAAAAATTTTTTTCCAGGTGAATTTTTATTCCTCAAATCTTCATCAGTCAAAAAATTTCATTACATAATAATCATGATATTGAATTTTATATAATGTGTTACATTTCTTGAATGTTAAAATGTATTTGCAAATGATTAATTTTTCCTGCTATACATTTCGTATAATTACAATATGACGAGCCATATTTTAATTAACAGTTGGTCTCTTTTTTCTTCGTTCAAAGAAAATAAATATTAAAAATAGAGAGTAAACAATTCCGAAAATTATTTTTGTCACCTTGACAAAAAGAAATCTTCTAGAAAAACAAAGTATTCAGCAATAAATATTTATTTGCAGAGGATTAAATGTTATTTTTAAACAACCTTGTTAGAACATCTCTTTTGCGGCTATCATGTAAAACTCATACGTGTTCTTTAGCACGATTATAGCGATACAAAACATGTCAAGTCAAAAGTCTCGAGTTATTTTTTCAAGGATAAACAATCTGTTACATTTAGTTCAGCAGTTTCTTTTGTCAGCACTCTATTTTTCTTTTGTTGCTCTTGCTGCTTATTCACACGATTCTATATATCGATTAAGATATACATTTTAGGGCTCACTGCAATATTATTTATCTCGATAAATTTAGAAATCTTGATACTGATTATTTCTCAAAGTTATACGTTGAGATCAATTTATGTTTTTTATGTTGACTCTATGACGATTGTTGAAAATGAATAAATCATTATCTATCAACCTTAACATCTTGAATATTAATTTTTATTTATGCAAAAATTAAAAATTGCACTACTTAGAACGTGTACAAACATATTCTAGGCATTGGAATATTCTAGAACATTCTATATCTTATTTTTTTAATGATATTCATCGCCTTTTTCTGTTGCTAAGAAACATTGAAAAAGAGTGTGATATTTGTTGTTCTCGATTGCTAGAATCTCAAGATGAGAGGACGAGCAGTAAAACCTATGATTTAAATTTATATTCACTATTTTCTTCGAAAATATATGCGAGTTCTACACAAAAGGCGGAATAATGTTTCTTTCTTTTTTCTCTTCTAAAATTGAATAAGATCGTACCAAAATTTATGTTAGACAACATAATAAGTATTGATTTTCAAGTGGCAAATAAATGTGATATAAGACGCTTATGAAAAGATAAACCATGATATATGATACTTCAAAGAAACTTAATGCCCGAACAAGAAAAGATTTCTATGCACAGTTTTAATGAGACTTTTTGTGAATAGCATATTGTAAAAAGACCTCTTTTTGTTCTTCATGAATCTTAAATCTTATCAACTCTTTTATTACACTTTAGTAAAATCAGGATTACAAAAGAAAATAAAACCCTAGTAATATATATTATCTAATATTGACTAATGACGTAGATGAGCATCTCATAAATAGTTATCATTCGATGAGACAATTCAATTCAAGGCATTAGAAAATCCATTGTTTTTTTTGTATATTTATTTTATTGACATGACACCAAAACAAAAACCAAAGAAACGAGTTCACCGGTAGATTGTGCGCAGGTTTTTTTTTCTTACGAATTACTGACAACAGCAAAAGCGAAAGCAAGTTACGAACAATAAGCTAATGCACTGAATATCGATGAGAGAGAAAAAAAAACAACAACAGAAAAAATTTAAACGCTCCAGGCTTTTTAAATTCAAAAAAAAATGGAAATATGCTACATTAGTTCAGACCAGCTGTGACAAAATCAAAAATAAATTTAAACGAAAACAATAAAAATTCCTGCGCATGTATCCACTGTTATTTCTTTTCGTTTTAAATAGTATCTACCATTATCATCATCATCATCATCAGTAATCTAAAACTCACTAATAAGTGCATCAATACTTGCTAATTCTTGTTCAAGTTGATATTTAATATATGTATCACCGATAATTTTTTCTGGCCAATATTGCATAGGTAAATTTGTTTGATATTGATCATATTGATTTTCGAATAATTGCGAAGATTCATCATCCCATATGAATGGTGCAACAACATTTGAAAGTGTTCGAGTGACTGGTGATAGTTGTTGTTGATAACAAAATTCATTATTATTGATATTATCGGACATGAGAAGTCCCATGGCAAGTGATGGACTTTGAATCATAATTGAATCTTCACTTGTTTTGGGCATTATTGGTGATACTAATTTAAAGAAAAATAAATAAATTAGATAATTATAATCATTATAAATATTAATTTTATTGCATACCGAGATCAACATGTTCGACTTTAATTATTGTTTGCTCTTGTTCAATGTCTGTATGAACATATTTCATATATTCATTTCTCGTTGATGGACTAATAAAAAAAACATAAAGTTAAAAAAAAAAACAAAAAGAAACAAGATAAATTTACTCAATTAATTGAGCAATAATTGCATATTTAATTGATTTTGATCGTCGTTCACGAGTTGGCCGTATTTGACATAAAAATGTTAAACGATTGTCACCATTCTTTGTATATATATCAAATATATCATGAACATGTGTTGGTGTTTGTGCTAAAAATAAAAAATTTCTTTTCTTTTTTTGTTATTATAAGAAAATTAATCTTTTACAATTTGTACGTTGAATTGTTTCAAATTTTTCTAAATCATTTGTTTCGAGAAATCTTCCAAACCAATTTCCAATGATTTCATTTCTTGAATAACCAAGTATATCCTTTACACTAAAGAGCAAATCAATATGAAAAAAAAAAGATCTTTTCTACTATTATTATCAATAAATTACTTTGATGATATCATAGAAACAGTCATATCATCATTTAATGTTAATTTCATTGTTGTATTATTAATGAATGGTATTTGTGATGAACTCGTTCCATTTACTGTACGAGACACCAAAGCTTCACAACGTGCAATAAATAATCTATCATAACTTGGGTTATGACATGAATAAAAGTGGCCAGTCATAGTTATTGTCTAGATTTTTTTTTATTTATTTAATTAGGACAAAATGAGAGGAAAAAAAATAATTTTTTTTCTTTACCTTGATATCTTCTCGTGTACGACTAGGACGTTTTCCTTTTGGTAAACGAAGAGTACAAACCAAACGATGCTCTTTATTAGCTGGATCGTCCGATAAATTAAGAATTGATTGTAACTTGTCACTATCAGTTTTATCAAGACATTCGAAAATATTCATACATTGAGTATATAGTGAACGCTAAAAAAAAGATTTTTTTAAAATTGTTTAGAGAAAAAAAAGTTCAGAAAAGGATATTTTACCATAGTTTTGTTTAAATGATATTCGACTTCATCACTCATAGCTACAATACGACCATCAGTACGAAGAACGAGAACAAATTCACCATTCTTCACATTCGTGTGAATGCCTCGTACAAGTTCAACGTCACCTATAATAATAATAAAAATCATGAAACAATAATAGTAAAAAAAAAGAAGAACAAGAATTATTATTTTTACGTGAGTATTTAATGCCATTTAAATGTTTTTCTTTGACGAAACGTGCATTTGTTAAGCCCAAAATTTCATTTTTATTTTTTCGTCCACCTATACGTACAATTTCACGTTCGCCAGGTCGTCGCATTAATGTTGCTTCATAAAGTTTATTAATGATAGCATTAGTATCATCACGACGTTTTCGAAATGGCTAAATCATATAAAAATATAATGTTTTTTTTTTCTTATTAAAAGCTACATTTTAAATAAAAATTCTATCATTGAAAATGATTTTACAAAAACTTTTATGAATATTTATATTTGTAAATATATTAAATAATTCATTAGCTTATTTATAAACAAAGTAAAAAACAAAAATATAATTAAATATTTTATTTTCTTTTCTGTTTTGGATCATATATGAATATCAATATATGAATATTATTATTACCTTGTTAGCATCAAATTCTTTTTGTTGTCGACCAGTATCAATGTTTAAAAAGTCAAAATCAGTTATCGAGCCAGTCGATAAATCAAAGAATGAATTTTGATTTTGTTGTTCATATTGGTAATATGAATGTAAGGACATAATTTTTCTTTATTAGAGAATTGTATTGAACTTTGTAAGGGATAATCGCCTGCGATATGATTATAGGAGAAAACTCTGCCGCCAGCAGCAGAGACCAACTGTCGTTGAATAAGTTTAATGCACAAATGGCTGTTATTAGAAAACGTCACTTCTCTTTCTTTCTCTCTCTCATTTTTTTCTCTTTTTTCTCTTGTTTTCTTTTTCTCTTATTTTTGTTGCGAAGTCAATAGACTCTTCGTTTCCTTTTGATTCTCTTTTTCTTTTTTACATTTTCTAATAATTATATGATATTTTTCACTTGTATATATGTGTTTTTTAGGGACTTCCGTTTTTTTCCTCTTTCTCTTATTTGATTGGAGACAATTTTGGTTAGGTGACAAAAAAACAAAAATGCAAGGATAAAGAAAGATAATATTCGCTGCAGTTTTTTTTCCTCCTCCAGTTTTCTTTATTAGCTGTAAGCATTTATACTGCGTAGTTACCTATGTAAATATGAAGGTAACACGCAAGGAAAGAAAAAAAAGATGTCTACCGTCTAATACATTGATTGTATCTTATTATCTACAAAGAAGATAAAAATAACCAGATCGTGTTAGACACGAACTTATTTGTCTATTATGATATTAAAAGAAAAAAAATGTATTAAAATTCAACCTAAGAAATATTTTGATTGATTAAAAAGAAAACATCATAGACCATAAGTAGATATATATATATTACACATATTAGATTAATAAAAGTCATCGAACATCCTTCTAAGAACATTTCCGAGTATTTCTAAAAATCATATATACACGTACATGGAAGATTATAAATTAAATATAGAATATACGATTATATAGTACAGTAAATATTCAATAACATAGATAGGCATCTATATTAATCATTTTATTTGATCAAATAAGAAGAAGAACAACAATATGGATTTATTCAAATCTTGAATACAAAAAACGATACAACAAATTTTGTAAATCGTATATATATCCGTTGTCGGAATATTTCAAAATAATTTAAAACTGACTTTTTATTAGTTAAATGATTAAGTCATTGTATTTATTTGTCATAAAACCATAGAGAAAATATTGATGATTCAGAATGAATTTATGAAATCAAACACAAAACCTACATTTCAAATAAAGATTATATTCATCGCATAATCTTATTTAATATGTACACTATTTCAAAACTCTTAAAACCAAAGATCTATATACTAACGGCAATTATTTATTAACAGTTTTTACGCATTCTCGTGCATGCAAAGTGGTTTTAATAGACTATGTAATTCTGTAAATTTCTAAGATTTTCTTTTACCATCGATTACATTCTGAAATGAGAGTTGAAATCGTGCATAAAAATAAGAAATACAACCATTATTAATGGAACACATGCTGATATAAATATGGAGTAGATAATGGCAGTTTCCACCTTCTGCGGATGTTGAGCTTTTTTTTTATCGATATTTATTGTTTTAGTTAGAAAAAGAAAATAATAATTTAGTTATGTTCGTTTCTGATAAAATATCAGTAGATAAAGCAAAACTTAATCAAATAAAAAATTATGGAAAATTTGTGCAATTATCAAAATTAATACAGTGATGATTTTTAAATTAATCTTTTCTCATTTCAATGATTTTTTTGTCTATGAATACTACGTAATATTTTAATAAAAATTCAAACAGTATTTGGATACCTATAGAGATTTCACTAAGCTAACGAGTTTTTTAATACGTCTATTTTCTAGAGGCTCCACCTTTTCGAAATACTCAAATAGATTACTTTCCATAAACAAAAAGTCAGAAGTTTTGAACAAAGTTTCTTTAAGATCTGAAAATTTTACGATTGAGACTCTTTTTCTGTAGATATTGTATATAACATATATTTTTTAAAAACTTCATATCTCGAAGAGGCTTTGTTTAAAACCACTAAATTTTTAATGGAAGCTTATATAGTTGAGTTTTCTATATGCACAAAGCTTTAGATCAAAATTCGATCGGTATGTGAAATCTTAATAGGAACCTCATTCTTTTTATGAATTTTAGTAGAACTACATATAATATTTGTAGACAAAAAAAATCATTAAAACCAGAAGGATGCAGCTGAAGAGTTTCTCTCGTTAGTCTATCCTACGGAAGTTTGAGGCCCCTAGCGAAACTTTTGGAAAATGTATTTCTTTCTTCAAATATCTCTCTAGAGGGCTTAAAAGTTTGTAGAAGGGATTAAGTTCTCTAGCCCAAAACCTTGGCTCATTCAACAATTAAAAATTCCTATCATTTAATAATTTTCTAAGTTATTTTAGTAAGGAAAAAAAAAAGAATTTTTCCACTGAAGTCTTATTTAAAATTTTGTATGACAAAATCATTGTTTAACTAGAAACATTTATAAAGCATTATGTCAACATTTGAGAATATAAAATTATTAATTGATGATTGGTGTGGTTCAGTAAATAACATTGTTATTAAATATCATTTCTAGGTAGATGAAGTCTCTATTTTTGTGTATATTTATCCAGAATAATGTTTGAAGCATTCTTTAAAAATAATTTTTATTTGAAATAATCTAAAGTTTTATGTATGTAATCTTACATCAATTAATATCATCTAGCTTATTTACATGTTTTTCATTAAGCTATCTGAATAAATGTTTAAAAGAACAATTTACAAAGATTAACATGACTTAATTTATAAAAGAAGGACATTTTATAATCATTCATTTTATGAAGATGTTGCTTATCTCATGAAAAGGGTTGATGGCAAGATGTGCGTGTGATCGAGCTAGTAGTCTTTTATTCTCCTTTACATCTACGTCCATCTTATTTGAAAAGTTTATTCTAAACACTCATTTTTGTAAGAAAATCAATTTTACAAAAAAACTAGAAGATTTCATGAACTAAACACTATTTTTCATGTTATTTTTAAAATTATTTTTCGAAAACTAATTTCATTAAGCTCACAAAGAAAATCAAATCATGAGGCTCCTTTTGACTGTCATTACTTGATGAGTTTCAAGGATCATCTACTTGTATGATAAACGATGATAACAAATTCGGTTTTAATTTTATCGACAACACCAGTAACATCACATGAGAAAATTCAGACGTGTAAAAGTGATTTCATGAATATAGAATACATGCGAAATCTTTGTGCATTCCATTTCGTTTTTTGATGAATAGCTAATGTTTAAGGTTCTTTATCAAGATTTATCTAAACTGCTAGAGGATCGAAGATTTTTCATATCGTTATAAATTTTGTGTTGAGCAAAACATAAATTGATTGACATTACTAGAGCAAGTTATATTTACTTTTACTTATAAAAATAAATTACAATAATGAGCTTTAATGATTAAGAAAAGAGTATCTTGAAGGTAAAAAGAAATATTATTCTAAATAGCATACTGATATTGAACACGAAGAATTATCTGAAACAATAAAAGTAAATAAATAATTACATAAACATATGTCAGAGTTAACTTTAAAAGTTCATAAATCAAGTTTAAAGTGGAAGAATTAACTAAGATAAAACTAGAAGACTATTCAATTTTAAAGTTAACTATGATCATTTTTGATATCGGAAGATCTTTCAATATTTTTGAATCTGCTAATGAAAAATTTTTCAATCACGATTTGTAACCTATGCAAACGTCATTGTGAAGAAATAATCATGTTTTTTTTTGATACATACAGACAAAAGATCCACAACTGAAGTTTATATTTGATGATATTTTCATATTTTTGGTAATGCATGTTCAAGACCTAGTCTGAACATCTGTGAATATATATAATAGTTGAGTGGAAAACTTGAACGATGAAGATTTTTTTTTTGTATTACTGGGTCGTCTTTAAGCTAAGAGAAGTTAGTGATAACAAAAAAGTCGTTCGTTACCATAGATGCTTCATTCGCATATTGTATTTAGGGTTAATTTCACCGTTGCATATCCATTTGCATCAAACTGTATAAAATTTGAAAAGTGTTCGCGATGAGAAAACGTGATCACTGTGAGAACACGGAATACTTGATTATTCTGTAACTAATATCATAATAATAAAATTTTGAGAAGAGCTGTTTGTTATGATATATGATGATAAAATTAGATCATATTATCTTTGATGTGTATTTTTCTTGTGCTCTGCTCTAGGTACCTATTGGTATTATCTTTTGTTAATGAAATAGATAAAAACGTCATCAATGCAAGAAAACACTCATATCTTTCTTTATAACAGGATGAGATAGGAAAATCTCATCCTATGGGACATTTGTCAACATATTTACGTCTTATTTTACCTGATGAGATGCGAATTTCTCATCCTACATGAAGCTTTGACATATATAAATATCATTCGCACACTATAGACGTAGATAAAAACAACCATACATATTTATATCAATAGTGTTGTAACGCGCTGTTAACAAAAGTAAGTTTGAGTATTATTTCCCTCTTGTGTCCCTTACTATCGACATTCATCTTATAAGAAAAAATGGGCAAAGACTATTAAGCACACTAGATAAGTCTGATACTTCGATATCAATATTTATCAGTACCTTCAATACTAACTAGTAATCTACCGAATCCAAACTGTTTGAAAGTTAGATGTCGGCTTGGATCTACTACTTCAACTCGTCAAACCATTTAAGAATATTTCTATGGTTTAGATTGCAAAGTACTACAGTCAAATTATTTGAAAAATATAAATATTTAACCAATATCACATCTTCTCCTCGTATTCACTTTTCCAGATGCATTTCTTGACTGTTAGTGTAAATCTTAATAGTTACTTGAACTTGAAATCGATCACACTTACATCAAGATCCCTGCTCGAAGAAATCATTCATAGATATAAGACTATTGTCGGATTCTAGTTTTGATCCAAAAACACTATTTCAATGAGAGTCACAATGTGTTTTAAACACATTGGATCATATAAAACTGTCGACATATTAGCAGTCCTTTCCACAATATTGGACATTTTCTTCGCTAATAATCAAACAATTTCTTTAGGATAGCAGGGGGAAATGCAGATTAATAGACCCAGTGTCATGGTTGATATTTTCAAATGATTTCTGCAGTTCATTTTTGTTTTCTTTGGAGCTATTACGTTTATTTATATCTCAGCTCAGTCTGCAAAATATTTTGTGACCACCATGTTAGCGCTGTATTAGTTCTGAGTTGTACCATTTATAAGATAGAAGTAATACAAGACATTGTTGCAAAAGTATTCTTACACTAAAAATATACCTATATGTACGTAAGTACCATTTTACAAGATGTTCAAAAAACATTTTTCTTTTATTCTTGACAGCCCGTATAAATATTTTTTGTATCATAAAGATCAAAATTGAATATGTGTAGATAGAAGAAGTATTTCAATGAAGACACGTTTTAAAATCAGACGACGTCTGGACACTATTAGACGAGATCCGATATTAAATCGTGTCTAGGCTTGCTCGACTTGATATATTGAACTTTGAAAAGATATTATAATCCGTCTTAGATTTGATCTGATCTTGCCATTGATATTCTCTACCGCTGGTCTTTGCCTCACTAAAGACAAATAGAATGTTGTAATGATGATGTATGTATAACGATAGAAGAGAGTTTAAAACAATTGAACTAACAAATAAGAAGCAAATGTGTACGTATTATCAGGGCAGCTGTGACCACAATCGTTATTACATGAAACAGAGCTTATATATGTATCGTGAATTCACATATTATTTACAAATACATGTATGAAGGATGTGCTTTCTGTTTCCATAATACATCGATATCTCATAATGAGCTTTAAAAAATTTATTGTTCAAAACACACCTTATACTTATGAAATATTTCTTATTTCCAAAACATCAGACATTTTTTTCCTTTTGATAATGTTGGTCCATGGTTGCTCTAAAATTACATCGATTTCAATATATTTCCAAGATTGAACATTCATTATCTGCTCATTTTATTTTATTCAATAAAATATATTCCTACACTTTTTGTTGTTTGTCATGAAACAAACATATTTCATAGAAATTATCATTATGATGCTAAAAACTGTAATAAAAAATTCGTTCAGCTCTCGCAATGAAATTATCCAACAACAATCACTTGATATTGATAAATAAAACTATTTGCAAAGATAAGCAACTTCATAAGAAAATAAAATTTGAAAAGATTAAGATTAGAATTTGTCAAAAATATGATAAATGTATCAAAGCATATCTATCATACCTAAATCGTGAATTGAACTGTTGAATATTTCACATCTGAAAATAAGGCATTCCACTATTGGATTACTAGCCGAAACATTTACACCTCATCTTTCTCGATGTATATACTTAGAACACGTACAGACTTTCTTTCTTTCGGAATATGGAAATATCTAATCTGAATAATTGAATTCAACGTTCAAATGTGACACTACTTTGCTTAAAAATGGTATTTTTCTGAATCAATTATTGATTGGTAGTGAAAATATGCCATTTTATTGATAGGCTCAATATATATGATAAATTAAAGTTAGTTTCACTTGATCTTCAGTTAGATAAGAACAATTAGACTATTTTTCAAAACTTTTGATACGAATTCTTTATCAATGACTTTCTTATGAACTGTATGTCGTCAGTGTACAATAAACTTTTTTGCTTTTCAAATGCCATTTGTGCTATGGAACTTTATATTATAGACCTCTTAGAATATTTACTTGTCAATTACATTGAGGTGTGGTTTAAACGAACAACACATCCCAACATGTTTAAATAATTTTACTAACTGCCTGCAAATGCGTTTGATGTTTACATGGGGAAACGGCGTTCTCACATATATCAAACATGATTAACATGGAACATGTTACTTTCAAAGAAGTCTTCCTCAGATAGCAATACATTCACTAGAAACATGTTTCATATAATTGAAATGTGTGTTATGTTAACGTATTCTTTGCCTGAATCCGAGCGCGTTTTGCAGTTAAGGAGACCGAATTCCTATCAGATATGGCATGTTTGTGAGGACACACATTCATATGTTTCCTGTGACGTATGCATTCTATGATAAAGGATCTATTTTCGTTTGCAAAAAAAATATAAAAATAGTTTTTGAAGTCAGTTTAAGGCCCCCCTCAGAAATCAACTTTGTTATTTTTCATCCGATTTCAACCAAAATTGCAGAGAATGTTAGTCTAGGCTAGGATAGATTACGGTTAAAATATCTCCCCCAAATCTCAAAGATATGCACAAGTTCTAGTCGATTCATTGGTCAAAAATACCCTTTACGCGGACAAGGTTTTCAACATGAGGATATTAGCTAAACATGTCGGCGTGGTTTTTAAATTGTAGAGTACCCTTAGGGCTAGATCCTAATAGAGTCCGATTCTTGAATTTCCCTTCGTTTGTTTTTTAAAAAACGTTTTTCGAAAAATTCTCGAATTCATGGTCAAAAAAGTCGCTAAACAAAACGAAAGATTCAAGTTTCTTATTTCAGCAGAAGAGAAATTCAAAAATCGGGCTCTATTAGGATCTAGCCCCACTTGTCCTCTATGCAATAAGAAAAAATTATCCCTTCTCTATTGAGTCGTTATTAAGAAAGGCATGCCCGCGTAAACGGTATACTCGAAAAAACTGATTTTTAGAAAAACGGAAAATAAGTTTTTAAAAGCCTTATTTTTTCCAATATGGAGATTCAGAAAAACTTATGTAATATTCTTAAAGCTCGTCATAAAATCAATCAACTATAGTGCATTTGAGAGTAGACACTTTGCTCTATCTAATGAGTTATAAATCACAAAATCGATAAATTTGACCAAAATTGATTTTCTTGAGGGGGGCTTAAAGATAGGCTAAAAGTATTACAAGAAGTTAATACAACCATCCTTTTTGTATGAACTATGTCTTCACGAATTATCGTATTCATTCAAGTAAGCGATGAATTAATAACTGAGCTTGTGGTAAACATCACTTTGAACAGGTTGCACTACAGCAAACACACCTGAAAAAAAGCATTACACTTAAATAACATTGATTCAAAATTTCAAAACTTTCTTTTATTTAAGTATTGGAATGATAAATACTACGAGTTACTGATCTTACGATCTAAAAAGAAGAATGCTATTATAAATTGTGCCAAAATTTTAGCTCTTGACTGACTGTATTGTTCTAAGAATGCACTTCTTACCAACGATCAGTTTTTCTTGTTTTTACACTGATATATTATTCATTCTTTTCGTTGTACGAGTATAAGATAATTTAAGTAAACTCACATCTCAATGATGCATTAGACAAAAAGACTTTTAACGATAAACTGCCATCGAAATTATCAAAAACTGAATCTTTTTAGTAAGGGACATAATAGAAGACCTCGTGTAACTTGTGAACGATAAGATTTTCAAGTCTTTTTATATGTATACGGACGGCTTCACTTTTTTCAAAGATAACAAAAATATTTTTGACTTAGCCTCGTTCTTGAGAGATGGTACGAGAATGTCAAGAAAATCTTCTGTTGCAGATAACGACTCAATAGTTGTTAGATCTGATAGAGCTTTGAATGTTAATCATCCATAAGCGGTGAAGACCTAAACTCGGTTATCACCTGACAGAATGACGTAAATATTCCAGTTGGTCAACCAAAAATACGTATAAAGCATTGCATCGCAGACTCCACCTCAAAATATACTATGTAGACATAAGATTTTGAGCACCAGCTTATGTTGAAAACCTCAAGGTTATATGCAAACTAAATTGCTTTGTTATTATCCGAGTTGTGACTCGTTTGGAGTATCATCTTTGATAATTTAATATCGATACTGGCCATTTTCGAATGCAAGTAAAGTTTTTTTTCTCAATAAACACATACATTATCTACTCCTTTTTCGCCTATAATAGTGCTGATACTGAAATTTATTGACTCGATTATACGATAAAAATAACGGCTTTAAACATCTCTTCTCAAGATAAAGTTATACTTACAATGGAGGTGTTTGTACTGTCCGCGAGAAAAATGGCACATATTCGGGTCAAATGAAAGCTCTCACCACCAAAGTAATAAGATTAAAATATTATCTGCTGTTGGTTAGCCCAGAGTGTGGGTGTGGATGTCTTGGTGCGGGGGTGGGGCGTGGGTGTGTGTTTGTGTGCTTAGACTTTTGAGTTACACCCGTACCCACACCTACGCGCTACCTGACCTTAGACAAACCAGCACCCACACCCTTTTAGTCCCAGCTGCGGTCGAATCACGGCGGTTTTCCGAGAAAACCCAGGATTTTCTCGTATATTGCGGTTTTGGGTTGGGTGGAGGTACTTAGAATTACGTGAAAAGGTTACCATTGAATAGAGCTCGTTGAGTTCTATCTATCTATGTCATTTTCATTGTTTGATCCCAGCTGTGGGCGAATCCCAGAACGGTTTTGCGGGGAAAACCAGGATTTCTGAGTATATTGGGGTTTTGGGGAGGATGGAAGCACTTGAAATATGTTAAAAGGTGACCGTTGGATAGAGCTCATCGAGTTCTATCTACCTATGTCATTTTCATGTTTTGGTCCCGCTGTGGATGAATCGCGGTGCGTAGCATAACAAAAAATCTGAATTTTTGCTTGTTTTTTTACAGTATTCTAGGTTTTTCTCCCACTTAGAATGGTACTGGAGCAAAAGGAAATAGTGCATTCGATAGAGCTCATTGAGTTCTATCTTGGTCCGCAGAGTTTAGTCTTTGGTCCCAACTGTGAGCGAATCCAGTTACGGAATGCTCGAATCCAGGCCCAGGATATCCTGCGTGATTTATTCCATAAGTAATTTATACGGAATCTTAAATAAAAAAAAGTTCTCGTGTCACTTACAGAGATATAAAAAGTTTTCTTTCTTGATGAAATTTTTTTTATGATAAAAAAATTTTTCTTGATAAAAAAATAACCTTTTTTCTGGATGAAAAATATTATTTCTAATGTTTAAAAGAAAATTTTTTCTCTGGACAAAAAGTATTATTTTCAGTTTTCAAAAAATAAAATAAAAAAGCATGAAAAACAATAAGTACTATCTTGTTATGAATTAAAAAGGTTGTTTTGATATACGAATAATAGTTCATATTTAGCTCAACTGTTCGACGAAAGTGAATCGTAAGTACCCATGTTCAAATCTACTTCTCCGCATATGTTCGATAGATTTCGATGACTCGAAATTTATATACGATGGGTCTCGACAACTCGAAATTGAGACATCTATCGGATAAAAATTCTTTTTTTCGATGAAATTCCGACCCAGCGGAAACGATTATTCGAGTGGTTGAAAATTGTCAGTAAAAACAACCTATCACCGAGCCCTCGACCCATCGGAAAATGGCACTTCCAGGGGTCGATTTGAAATTTCGATGCCCAACGAAAGCCAAAATCGACGCATCGAAATACCTTTCGAATGTTTGGTTGGGTATGGTGCACTATCACTCAATAAAATTAAAGTAGAAAATCATAGATTTAAGACGAAGATTCATGCAGGAAAACTGACATCATGTTGAACTCTACTTCGGTATGTACATATATTTCGATTTAGTCAAAAATTATTATGGAATTTATGTTAATAAAAAGATGCTGATCTTTATTTTGTTTTCATAAAAAATGTATTCTCATCAGTTCTCTTTGAATATTGTGGATAATAGTTTATTAATTTTTAAACAATCTATTCTATGTGTAGCTGCACGCTACTTCTATAACCCTGTAAATACCTTTAAAAGTAAACGAAGATTATCGATCAAGGGGATTACATAGAAGATAGTCTTTTTCTTTGTTTCATTTTATTTAAATTTCTCATAAATATTATTTAAAAACTTGATTTTCATATGACTTTTTAAATAATAATTACGTAAACACGACACATTTAAATTTAGTGTGTAAGAAAGACAAATATAAGACGCCTGTCTCATTGGCGCAGATGATGCAATTGGAAGCGAGTAAGACGTTCGAATTTCTGAAATCGGTCATCCGTTGACACTTGAAGAGCCTAAGTTAGCAATAGATCAAGCATTTAGAATTAACTCAAAGTGTCTTGTATAAGCGGACGAACCGTCTTGTTTATACACTTCATATGTTTTGATTTTTTCGAGTGTGGGCAATAATAATCAACCGAAGTCGAAGACCAAAGTTATTGTAACGTTTTGATTGGTTAATATGAAATTATACATCGAGTGACATCTATAGATAACCAATAAAAGCATTCGAATTACTTCAGCCTTTGGCTTCGGCCGATTATTATTAGCCAAAATTTCCAGAGGTACAGTTCAAATCATGACTGGCATGCTATAGGAAAGCCTCTATTGGCCAGCAGTCCAGGCGTGATAATGAGCTACTCACTTCTCGTCCGTGATCCTTTTTTCCTTCGTAGCTTGTTGTTGTTTCGTCTTTTTTTCTTTCTTTCTCCTCTGTTTTTTCGTCGCACGATAAATCGTCACCTCAGTATTTTCATCGCACATATTTCTATCATTATTTATACCTAATACCTTTGTGCTGTCTGATCATCTATTTTAGCTGCTATTCGGAAGCGCTCACGGTTGCCACAAAATACTTCTCTCCTGTTTGCCGATCTACAGTCACTTTTCTATCGGTCTGCACATGAACTTAGTGAGTGCATAGCTGCATCCATCCACTACCATTAATAGTCATGTGCAGCAGTGATGAATACTGACATTTTCATTCTATGAGTCATCAGCATAAATACAAAGCATTATTGATGAGTTAGAGTCCTGTTGTTGCTGATCACTGTCGCCAATGTCAGCATGTACTCAACTGTGATCTGTGTTGATTTCATTAGAACGATGATGACACAGATCCAATTGAAAGTGACACAACATTGGTGAAATATCCGGCCGTCCACCATTGTGAAAATTTTTCTCATTGTAAGCGCACATTTTAAGTCGCATAAAAGCGCTTAGAACTTATTTAAATGCTTTTCAGTAGTTTGCGGCAGCTGAAAATGTTAACTTTTAAGCCTTTATTCCTTGCTTAGAACATCAGTATTGAACAGTAGCTGATAGGTACTTAAATACGGTAAAATTTAAGCGTTTATAAGCTACATTAAACCTAGGCTGCTGCTAAGCGCTTAAATTTTGCCATATTTAAGTATTTATCAGCTACTGTTCAGCACTGAAGTTTTAAGCAAGCAATAAGTGCTTAAAAGCCAACTTTTCAGCTGTCGCAAGCTGCTGAAAAGAGCTTTCACTAATATTTTAATTGCTGATAAGCACTTAAATAAGTTCTAAGCGGCAAATGTAAGCTGTGTTAAGCTAGCTTTTTCGCTCTAATTTTTACATGGGCAGTCGCCCACTTTTTTTCTAAACCTTTTTGTGGCAAAAAAGTTCCGTTCATATTTTCGAGAAGTGGAAAAGTACCAAAAAAACATAAAGCTTGATTTTTGCAAATTTCAATCTATTCGAAAAAGATTGAAATCTACCAGAACTATGCCTCTATGAGTTAAAATATTTGTAACTTCAATGTTTCTGTCTCTTCGAATGAATGTCTAGTTTTCTGTCTTAAATCTATTTTTGATTAAGTTTTATCACTTGTTAAAACAGTTCTGACACTCTGATTCTTCCAACTTCAGAAGTTGTTAAAGGAGCATCCTGGAGAAGATCGAAGACCATTCCCGTATACAATTTTCAGCACATTTGGTTGAGCTGGTAAAAAGTTAGCCAGATTGAACTTTCGAACACTAACGATGTTATTTGAAGGATATCATCAAAAATCGTTCATATAAAGTTGACCTTCTAAAGATGACAATCAATAAACGAACTTTTTCATGTCATATACCAAATGATGAATCATCGAAATCTGAACCAAATTAGCTATTGACATATTATATTTCAATGGAGTGATTCCGAATTATTTGTCAAATACTCTCTACAACTAGTGATTTTTCGATAGTGCTCGAAAGTCTAATTGGGTTAACTTTTTATCCGCTCAACAAGATACACTAAATACTTCAATTTAGAGTTTTTAGATGATATTGATTAAGATGAGATTATCAAAATCAAAAAGTTAACTTTTGATGAGCGCTTTGATTTCTCGGTAGGCTCATGAACTTCCATTCCATCTAGATCTAGAATTAGTTAATACAAAAAGTTGAATAAATTTATAAGAATTCTCAAGTGTTCTGTCTTTTTCAACGAGTTTGGTCCGTTTAAGTATGGGAAAGTCCATATGGTTGTCAAAAATTGAACTCGTCATATTGAATACACTTCAAATTTGACTGTTTAGTCTATATAGTCATTCTAGTTACGATTTTTACAATTTTCAACGTAGGTATCATATGCGGGTTGAATGAAACTGAAAGAAAAGAGAAGTAAGTTTTCTCTAAGCCGCTCTATAGTGATCAAATTATGGTTCACCATAATTCTCAGTGATCACAATCTCGAAGAAAGTTTTATATATCAATTGATGCGAAACTTTTTTGGGCTAAAAGAATATCACATCAGATATCTGAGAGCTTTTGATTGAGGCTACGTTTTGTCGGAAATACATGACAATACATATGTATATAAATGTTGACATGACTAGTACAAGTTCAACTGGCTGTAGATCGGCCTTAGGATGTAGCAAAATGAGCCCAAATATACAGCTATGTAGAGCAATAATCACTCTATCATTTGAAATGTTACATGGTTTTCATCACCTTATAGTTTTGAAGATAATCCAAAATTACAAAAAAAATTATCGCTTTCCGCGATTCTAGGTTGGCAAGGAATGTCAACATTGCTCGCATGGCAATTTTTGATAATTACATCGAGGAACTCTAACATTCTGCATTTCAGTGTAGTATCACAGAAGCTTCCATTCTGTGTAGTCAAGGTAAACAATAGAAAATCATCATATTCCCATTGTATTTCGAGAGGAACGAGTTTTTTTATAAAGGCTCTCTCCTAGGTGTCTCTTTCCAAACTAGCAAACTGTCTTCAAGACTGGTCTGTTGGCAAAAAAATAAGAACATAGCTCTCATTAGAATTAAATTGAGATCATTCAAACATCTTCTAGCCTTGATAACGAAAAGTCAATGACACGTTTTTTTAAACAATTTCTAGTGTCACTTTAAATAATGTTGTGTAAATAACAAATATTTTCGACTTGAAATTTGTTTGAAGTGTCGTTTAGATGAGTGCATTTTGTCATGTCTTAATTTTGATCTTTCTAGACAAGTTTTATTCAATTACTTCTTTTTGGTTTCCTGAAAAGATCTGTTGAGCTCAGCGAAAACATATATGAAGCATTGTTTTTTGTTTTATCTTCTTCCACTATTATAAATAGAACAACTATATAAGTAGATCTCATAAAATAGTTTATGTTGGTGGCTAATGGTAAAAATGATGCATCGAATATTGCTCTTTGTATGTAGACGATCAGTCAAAGAAATATAAGTTAAAAAGTGAACGAGAAAAGACATGGCTCAAAATTATCAACAAGTACAACAAATAACAGATCGACGACAATCAACAGCATTGCCTATTTTTTTCCGAGAAGAACATGATCGTCGTGTAAGTCTATGTATTAATGCTCAACATCGATTATCGACTGTATCACAAATATATTTGCCAAACGGCACTGAATATCATCCGCAATTACTACTTCCACCCAATGGTCTTGATGCACCTCAACAACTTTTTTTGACGGAAACAACTGAACAAGATAATGAAACTATGCAAAGACGTCGAATATCAATAATACCTCAAAAATATCCACCACTACAGGAAACTATTAACGAAGAGGATGTGCCTGAATTCAATCAAGAACCAACCAGTCAACGCCGCCGTATATTTTTATTCTTCGCCCAGCCAATTGTCAGTAGTTTACTTGTACTTCCAATTCTTGTTCTTTTCTGGCAATGTGGTTGGAATTTAACGTTGATTGTTTTGAATCGTTTAAATAGTTTTGCGTCGGCATTACATTTGAAAAAAATTGATTTAGAAGAATATGCTGATTATTCACGACGGTCTTTATTAATTGTATATACGATTGCACAGATTTGTCTACTCATGTTTTATCTTGCTCAAGATTTTCTCTTTAACTTTCTAAATGGACGACATTGGTTTCTACGAAATATTCTATTGAAACTGCACATTCTTGGATTAGCATCAATTTATATCATTCAATGGGTAATGCTATGGACTTTTTGGGATCAGTATACACCCCATGAATGTTATTTTGAATTGACACTTTCATTTTCATCAATCTTTGCATTGATTGTATTTACTGGACATTTATCTGATTTAATCTGTGCACCGTTTCTAATGAGTTATGATTCAATTGAATATTGTTTACAATTTGGTTGTCCACTTCTAACAAGACAGGTACATTAATATTTTTTGTTTTCTAGCTTATCTAGTAATAGAAGGTTTTATTGAAATATTTGATTGTTGTATTTATTGAAGATGAAACAATGGAAAATAAATTTGCTCAATTACATTTTGTACGAAATTGTCATATCAAATTTAACAATAATAGCATGGCGTGGTTTCTACCATTTTCTCGACAAACATTTGTATCCAGATAATTTTGCAATGTCAGCTGGTTTATGTTTAATTATTGGTTATGTTCTCTATTTTCCTTTAATGTATTTCCAAACATATTTTGAAGACTTACATTTGAAATATGAATTTTGGACATTTGTTTCAATTAACTTTCCACAATTCTATCGTAATATTCGTCATCTATTAGCATTTGTATCGTGTCTATTTATCTGGCGTGGTTTTTGGCTTTTATATGATACGTATATATATATATTTGAAGAATACTATCAGACGTCTTTAATGTTATTTCTAATTTCTTTTCTTGTATTAGCTTTTCTACAGACATCATCATCAACAAATGGACCATTAAGCAATATTACCGACGAGTATAATTTCTTTCCGCTTTATCCAAATTGTTATCTTTCAATTGTT
>CAJNOP010000063.1:810099-874413 GCA_905250075.1 Rotaria sp. Silwood1
CAGTGAATTTTCGTAGAAAATCGATATTTCGGTTTATGTTTCATTGCTCAAACTTTTCTTTTGATGATTATATGGCCTCATCGACCTAGTATCTATTTTTCAAAGTTTCAGCCTTACTGAGCTGGTTACGCAATTGTGGGCACCGTTTAAGGGAAACAACCGTTTAAAGGAAAATATGGACACAATTGTAGAGGCACATGGAATCATTTAATGGCGACTGGTTTAGCACAAAAAGCTAGCCATAAATATAATATATGGACTTTTGAAAAATAGAATTATGTATTATTACTTCTGTTTTTATCATAATATATTCATTTTTGAGATTTTTGAGATTACATTTAAATGTTCAACTTGTTCTACCGATTTACTTCTGTATTTTGATTGAGATATTTGTTTTGTGGCGAATTCAAGTTATCCTATGAGATAAGTCGACTCGTCTCATGAGATAACTCGAAATATTAAGAATAACTTCTGTCAAGACCTGACCTCTATTGTCATTCCTTTTGTCTTTCCATTCGATATATGATATATTGTTGCTTCTTTTTTTGTTTACTTATAACAAGAAATAAAACAGTCAGTTAAGATACTGTAAACATTGAACTCACTTGCCTTAAAATTATCCACACTTTGGTGGTACAGTATCTTACAACTTCCTCAAACATATGAAGCTACTTGTCTCATAGGACAAGTCGAGTTATCTCATAGAATAAGTCGAAATACTAGTTGAGCGAGTCAAAATATTTCAGTTAAAAGAAGCGACTTACCCTATAGGATAAGTCGACTTGTCCTATGAGATAACTCGACTCTTGTGACTGAACTACTTTTCTACTTTTTTTCCAGTATTTCGAATTATCCTATGAGACAAGTCGACTTACCCTATACGATAAGTCAAGATACTAAGTGAACAAGTATTAATGTTTCAATTAAGAATAGTGACTAATCCTGTAGGATAAGTCGACTTGTCTCATAGGATAACTCGAATTCTTTGCAAAATAGAATGTCTCGATGCCAAGCTACGTCTAGTTAAATTTATAAAAAATTCTGTACTAGTTTAATTTTTTTTTCAATTATTGACATATTTTTAAGAGTAATTTAATACAACCAGATGTGTTCCAATTCATGTCACCAATCAGATTTATCATGTGTGCCTCTATAATGGTGTCCATATTTTCCCTTAGACGGTTGTTTCCCTTAAACGGTGCCCACACGCAATAGATATATATCGATTGTTGAATTTCAGCTACTAGCGACATCTATAACTCGGCGATAAAGCAGCATCTAGAGTTCGGGTGTGCTATATTTTGTAGAGCAACTCAATTTGTATCTATCCTGAAATTTTTATCATTCTATGTCATCTCAATGAAAAATGACACACTTCTCAGTAGACATGGGGTAGATCAAAATCATCAGATGAAGGAAATGGCCTAAAATTAAAAATTGAATTTCTGAGTGAGGATTTGAGCTATTGAAATGCGCTTAGTGGCAAAAAACTCACTAAGTGGTACCCTTTTGAACTATGTATGTGAAATTGAAATTCGAAAAAATCGATTGAGCAGCCTCTATAGAAAAAGGTCGTGGCTTAAAGTGATATGGCTCTTATTTAACTTATTTTGAGCCTTCGAATATAATTCATCGACCAATTATGGTCGAATGTTTTTTGACACGTGTAGGTTTTTTTAACAAATAACGCTCTTAGAACGTGAAATAGTTTTACATTTTTATATGCCACTGACTGCCGGATCGAATACCAGGTACGGTTTAATTTTGCACCCGACCCGAAATTTTTTTTCGTACCTGCCACCCGACTCGGCCCCCAGTACCAGATCAGTTGGGGTGCCGAGTTCCCGACCTGGCTGCAGGACACTATCAATAATGTGGATAAAGATAAAAAATGAAGTCTTATGATGTCGTTTAAAGGTTCCCCCCCCCCCCTTCCGGGGTTTTTTGAGAACGACGCATCAGAAAAATTTGAAATTTTTAAGGCAGATAGATCTTGATGAGTACAGCAAAAGTTGTCATAGACTCAAAATTCTCTGATGCTGTCTTCTATGAGGTAATAGGGTCACAATGTCGAAAAATGGCCCTAGTTTTCGCCCCCGTTTCTCCAAGATGGTATGTTCGATTGAGCTGAAAATTTTTTTACGAGTAGTAGACACTTTTTGGGGTGCATATTTTTTTTTTAGTTTCTTTTTATCTTTTGTTGTTTCAATAAAAAAAAGTCAATATACTGTGCCTACCCTAAAAAACGCTTGTTTTTATTCCTCTAGCAAATTTTGTCAAAGCTGCCAAAAATCACCAGAGCAATAATTCTTGAAAAGAAAAAAAAATACTCACCCCAAATGGTGAGTAGAATACGTAAAAAAGGTTTCAGTTCGATCTCTCTTACCATGCCGGAGGAATGGAGACGAAACAGTACTTTTCCTACTAAAAATTTAATTTTGAGAAAAAAGCAAAAAAAATATAAAATCTTAGCTATGGTCACTATGTAAATTTAATTTCTCCTCGAATTTTCTTAATCTTTAAAGGCAATTGTTGGGTTCCAAAATATAGTCAGTAGATAGACAGTACTTGAAACTATACAATAGCCACAAAAAACCAAAAATGAAAAAAACAAAAATTTTGGGCGAGGAAAGGGGGATACTCTTAATGGCCTTTTTCTACCACACGATTTTTAGAGCGATCAAATTGCCATACTCCAGGCATATGACATCTGGTGAATTAGGCCACACCATTGGCATATTCGAGAGGCTAATACTCGATTTATAAAGCTATTTTATCAGTGGCTCTTCTGGACCTGCTATGGGTGGTGAAGGGTTAAGTTTGCACTTCAGAAATATAACTAGCTTTGGTTTTTCGAGATTTTTTTCAATTGCTGTAAAAGCTCACTTTTATTGAAACTCTTGCCAGAATCAGTCTTTTCTCAATTAATAAGTGGCTGCTGTCTTTGAATTTGCTACTGTCGCACAGAAAACTGGCTCGATATATAGATTTTTCAGAATGTTCTGAGAGCTCTTATTTTTCTTCAAAAATCTTCTTCTAACTTCCCTCAGAGTTAGTTAAATAAGTGAATTCGCTCGAAAGATCGCTGTTAGTTAATACTCATTTTTGTTATTGGAATATGGGGTGTGGGTGTCGAGTGTGTGTATATGTAGATATAGAATGTGGGTGGATGCGGCTGTAAATACAAAGACGACCATACCAGCACCCTATTCTATTTAAGTGTATTAACTTTTTTTTGTAAATCATAGGTAGATACATCTACTTTTTATTTATACGAGTAAATTTCAAAAGTACTCTTCGATGTTATCATCTTGAACTGAAATATAAAAAGATTTAGCCCTTTTAGTATATTTAAAAATAATCATTACATGATTATTTTTTAACTGTTTCATTCATTTTCTTGGATATTATTCACAAACTCATTCTTTGAATTGATTGGCAAATATCGCTGCCATATCTAGACTCAAAATGATCGGTATGACACTTCGAAATTGCAGTACACTGCAAAACTTATTGTATAATGTATAGTGTCAAACAAACTGCATGTTGAATCCTTTGTTTTTTGATGACGCAACGATTGGTTAACAAAATCACTTTGACATGCTTCAAAGCTTCTTTTATCTGGTTTGATAGAAAAAAAGAGCTATTGAAAAGTGCTTTTTGTATCAACATATGGCATTATCACATTGCTTCAAGACAGTGCGCTGCTGTCTGACTGAATTTTTTATGATTAATGGGTTAGAAGAGATGCATCGATCTTATGCGTTGTACAATCATTATACCTCATATCATTTGTTTTCATTTTTTATGAAAATATGTGTAAAAAAAACTGTCTACAAATCGATTATTACAGATCTGAACAATTTTAAGATCAGGATCATTCAATAAATCGGACGAATTAAAACTGAATCGTTGCAGAATACCTTTCTACCTATAAAAAAGGCTAATTTTTTTCCCGTAATTAATAGCTCGGTATATGAACCTATCATAGAAAGAGTTAGCTGATAAAATGTAATCAAATGGTAAAGATGCATTGAAAAACTTTTGAGATATTCTGTAAAGTAAGAGTTTCTCGGTAAAAAAACGTTTTTTTTTTGTTGAATTGGACTTTTCCAGATAATGTCGATATTTGAGAGATTATGATGATACAAAATCAAGCAGAAAATAAGGTCTTTCTAAATTAAAAAAATTGTATGTCCATCTGGTCTAAAGAAAAATGCCCACTACACTGGACCCAGTTGTATTCAAGGTCAACACAACGAATTCTACTCTGCACCTGATTTCTGGATATAGGCAAGGTAGAAGCAGAATCCACACTTTTCCATTGTGAGATATCTTTTATAGTCATGTAAAAGTTGTGTCCTATGTCATGTTGTTGCGACTTATATGTTTTAAGTTCATGCGTAGAGTATTGAGTAATGACTACTTTAATATTTGCTGTTATAATTTGCATAGTATAGTCAGTTGAAAGAATTAATCAACCGTGAAGAGGAAGGATATTAAAAGTCATGAGGGTCGTACAAGATGTTTAGAGCTTATCGATACTACTAGAATATGATATTGCATTATTCACTAGTACATGTATTACTAAGTGCGAAATCAGAACCAAAAATTTTTTCTAGCTAAGATTGGGACAACAATTCTAATCATTTGAAACCAATCGAGAATGGTTAAATAGTTTATGATCAATCTTCCTCTTTTTATAAATATATAATGTTCGAATTATAGCAAATAAAAAACAAAAAAAAAACAGAAAATATGCATACACATGAGAATTGATTATAATCATTCAGAACAAAACAAAAAAAGAGCATATTTTTCTATGTGTCAGAAGATCGAATATACTTATTATCTGATGCATAAAAGATATACTCTTTTTCTTTCTTTTTATAAATAAAGATACTAGATGCTAAGAAAACAACATCACTATTTGTCAAATGTTTTTTTTTCTTTTCGCTTTATATAGATATTGTCTATGGAATAAAAATAAAAATAAATAAATGAAATAAAGAAAGAAAAAAAGACAAATTATTTTAGTGATGTTTTTATTTCTTCCATAAGATTGGAAAGAAAATGTGTTTCTGTCGATTTACCATCTACTAAAATATCACTTTGAGAATTCTAAATGAACAAAAATTATTTAGTATTAATTTTAATAAAAATCTTAAAATAGACATACTATAGATTTAAATAGAAGAGCGATTGGTTGTCCAAGAACTGTTTCAGCATATAAAGATGCAGCCGAATGAATTTTTTCGACAACTAAATTAAAAATTTGAATATAAAAAAATTTAAATTTATTTCCTAACCATTTAATCGATATGATTGACAAATTTTATTTATTATCGATAGAAAATCTTGATTAGATGATGGAATACGAACTTGTGATTGACATATCAATGCACCAGAACTCATCAAATCAGCAAATGCATTACTTTAAAAAATAAATATTAAATAATCTAATAACAAAACACTGTTCTTACGAATCAATAATCTTGCGTCGTAAATATTGTGAACAAGGTAAATTAAGTTTAAATTCAATTCTATCTGTTTCAATTGTATTCGATTTCTAAATATATTTATTGAAAATAAAGATAAAAAGTCGTTTTATTTTCTATTTTTTCAACATACATTTATAGAATAAGTTAATGTTGTTTTTAGTTTTTGAGAAAATGATATAGCATTTATTGTAAAATAAATATGAATATAATTTTGTGAATGAGGAAAAAGACTTATAGATGGAAATGATATTGAATTTCCACTCGTTGTATTTAATAATTTCGAACTCATACTATCAATAATATGAATATTAATATGATCAATAATAAATGATGTTCGATTTTTTAAAAGAAATGTTACATCAAGCTGAGCTATTGATGGATTCGGATTGATTGAATATTCCTAAAAATAAATAATATGTCAAGACTTTATAGTAGATAGTTTTAAATACATATTCGGATGATTTCAGTAGACATCAAGACTGAAGCCTCAGCCGTTTCCGTCTTTATTCCATTAACTTGACGAAGGTCGAAAATAGGAAAATATTGAAAATAGTGATGCCTTCAAGATGAATGTGAGGTACGCACGGGCAAAGTTGACTTCTTTTGAAATTATATCGGAGTCGCTACCTCCATGATTAAAAAGTAATTCTAAATCACTCATGTAGACCATTAGATTGAAGATATTTTATACTAAACAATGTTCGAATCATACTCCTTTGCTGTTAACAAATCATTAATTTTAACTGTTGGTTAAAAGATAAATAAAGAAGCTCATGTCTTGTTTCAAAATATTTTTGATTCCAAATTGTTTGCTTGTAAGAATTAGAATCATCCATCCCTATTGTGAGTGTAGGTGAAGAAAATACTAAAAACTACACCCACACTCAAGCTTGGATACTTTCATCGAGAGCTTCATTTGTGAAAATTTTTAAGTCGAAACTCGAAAATTAATTTTACAAATGTTTGGAGGAGACTACAGCATTTTGCTGAAAAACTCAACAAAATAGACATTATGCAAGAAAAAAAAATCCGTGAATATGATTCCATACAGAGTTTCCATAATAACTAGAGGATTTACTGAATGACATAAGACCATATCTACAGCATTTTATGGCTTACCGAAGTCTCCTCAAGCTTTCTATATCTATTGTTAGACTAAGATAATTATCGAACTTACAATTGTCAAATTGTCAGATTCAGCAGCTAGTTTATAAGCATCTTGTTCATTGTATTGTTGCTCAGATTGATTTGTTGGATGTATATCATCACTCATAATGTCCAATAGTAGTGTTGCAGAAGTACTTGTATCTACTGTTGTTGTTGTTGTTGTTTCTGATAATGATTTTTTTTCTTTAGTTTTCTTTTTCTTTGACTTCTCTGCAACAGTAGGAGGAGGTGTAGAAGTTGGACGACTTTCTTCCTCATCAACTGCTGATAATAATTCTTTATAATCTTTACGTTCTCGTTTGTGTTTAGATTTTGATGTTGATGCCTGATCTTGTTGTTCAATTGTTTTCTTTTTCTTGGATTTTTTTGGCTTTTCAGTTAATACAGGAGATGTTTCAACTTGTTGAGGAGCTGGTTCTTCTACTTGAGATGTCAATGGTGATGTAGAAATCGCTTGCATAGGTTTTTCATTTAAGTCAATATTAAGTGCTCGATGTGGATCATATTTTTTATTTTTTCGAACAATTACATGATGATCATTGTCTTCATTTCCACTTTCTGTAGCACCTTCTGGTAATTCACCACCACGTGTTACTTTAACAGTTGGATAAATATCATCATCATTATCATCAATTGCTGTTGTATCGGATTTTTTTGATGATTTTTTTCCTTTTTTTGATGATTCACTATCAGTTTTTGATTTTTTCTTTAAACGTCGATTTTCTTCATCAATTTTTGCTTGGCGATATAGTTGATCAGATAATGTTAATTGTAAACTAGTAGCATGAGCTCCTTGTGATAATGGTGATTCAGTACGATCATTACCATTTACAGTATCAGAAGTTGTTTCTTTCTAAAATATTTAAAAAAAATTAAGGATGGAGTTAGACTAGTCAACGATAAATGAACTATTATAGCTGAAAAACTACTTTTCATCTGTGAACGAAAATCAAACGACAAAAAATATAATGTTGCTGGTTGTTTGGTGAAAAGTGAACTCTATTGCTTCCAAGTTAACTTCTTAAATTCTGACGAAGAAAGTCATACAACTGATCAATAGCTTGTCAATCAAGACTAGGTGTATTATATAACATCAAATAAGGTAAGTCTACACTGAAAACAGTGTAGAATCTTAGCTTATTGTTGTCGAAATACTTCACTTTTACAGTTGTCTTTTAATCAATGCTGTAGCTTCTGTCAAGAGTATCAGGAAAACTAGTTTTCGAACTTCAACTAGAAACTTTGCATAGAATAAATCTTAATGAGTCTAGTTTCTTGCGAATGTTTCAGATCTTGTTATTGTTTCTATCTTAAGATAAAGCTATGGGAAAAACTTGTCTTTAATATCATTTATTTCTAACGACAGATTCAACGTTCTTATGTCAAGAGAGAAACAAATAAAAAAACATAAAGAGACAACGTTATTCATTTAAAAACTACAGTAAATTTCCAGTGTCTCTGTATCCATAAGCTAAAAACTCATTTTTGTCAATATGATGCGCATAACTCCAACTCAAAAGTGATCAATTAGTCGAGCCACTTTCCTTGTAAGATTTCTAAATCGAAATTCTTACTCATACCTTTTGTGTTAATTTTGATTTTTTCGAATCCTTCAAATAGAATGGATTCATTTGTTCGCTTTGTTTTCTTGATTCTCGTTGTTTTTCTAATTCTTCAGCAGTTGGTTCAATATATTTTTTTGATTTCTGATAACCTAATGTGTCACCATAATATGAATTCGAATTATAATTATCTCCATTATCACCATAAAATAAACCTTTATTATCATAACGTGAACTTGTTGTCACTGATTCATCTTCACTCTCTGATGGAGGATCATTTATCCATGCATCCAAATCCAAACTAGAACATAATCAAAGTAAAATAAAAATTATTGAATCAAGTTTTATTTTACCCATTGGGTACAGCAACTTTTCTTTGAGCTTTTGCAGCAACTGGATTAAGAACACCATCAAACAATGCTGATAATTCATTAACATTAAATTCAGATTTTCCAATTAATTTAAATGTTGTTTTAAGAATATGTAAAACAACACTTGCCTAAATAAACATTCTTTTTTATTTGATATTTAAAATAAAAAGAAAAATGCTTACTCGTTCTTGTGCTTCGACATCACCACTCGATAAAAATAAAGACATTTTATCAATTGTTGATGAAAGAAGTTGTTGAGTTAATGTTTCATCATTATTCGATGATTGAATTAAATATGTTATAATTTTTAAAATATTTTGATAATAAACAGATTGAATATGTCCAGGAAATAGTGTAATTTTTGTATTAAGCATTGATTCAAGAGTTTTTTGTGGTTCTTTTAAATGACTATAATAAAGAAAAAATCAAATTTTTTTTTCTTTTGCTTTTGTTATTTACTTACGAACAAAATTCACCACAGATCCATGCAGCAGCATATAAAACTTCGGCGACAGTTGTAGAATTTGAACCATGAATAAAAACATGAGCATTTTCAAGAAGAATTGCCTAAAAAAAAACAAAAGTTTAAATTAATAAATTTTTTTTATTTTTATTTTTCAAACTTTCTACCATTTGATTACAAGCAAATGAACGAATAGATTCAACACGAACAGCAACATCAAGCATTTGTAAAGATATGAGATTACCATGTTTTGTACCTTCAAGACGAGTTAATTCAACCAATATACTAATATACCTATTTTAATAAATAATTTGTTTTTTGTTTTATTAATAAAAATTAAAGAAATAAATGCAAACCATTCAAAATTAGTTATATGTTGATAATCATTTTGACTACATATTTCAATTATTTTTGAAAGTAATTCATCTCGATAATGTGATCCTTCAGATTTATCCATATGAACCATTAATTTATGTACAATATCCATTAGAGTTTTTCTTGCTACCTGAACAACAAGAATTCATGATCAAAATTTGATTAATTATCAGATAATTATTCATTTTCTTACCATTCCAGAAAGAAGATCAAGTGCACGTAAACGAATCGATTCATCTTTATCATCAAGACAATGCATTATTAAATCACTATGTGCTTGGACACTTTTTGGATGTGTTTGTAAGATTTTAGACATAGCAAGTAAACCAAGATATTTTACTAAAAAAATAATTCAAAAACATTTTGTTTTTATATAATTAATTTTTATTTATATCAATACAATTTTGATCGGAATCTTCAATAAGTATTCGAAGTTTTTGTACACATAATTGAATTGAAGCATTATGATTTGGTAAACCCGATGAAAGAGAAACAAGAACTTTAAAAAAAAAATGTATTCAATTAAAAATTTTTCTATTGATTTCATTTACCAGCAATCACAGTATTAATACATTCATACAAAAGAGACATGGCTGAAGTACTATGAATTAAATTTGTTAATGGTTCTATTAATTTTTTGCCTAAACGAGGTTCTAATGGTGTTAAAGCACCAAACTAAAACAAAACAAAAAACTCATTCGAAAATTAAAGGAACAAAAAAAAAAGAATTAAACAAGTTTCCTTTACCAGTTTAATAATTTTAATAAGCACCCAATTGTTAGTTGATGTTGTCATAAGACGAAAAAAAATTGGAGCTAAAGCAAGATAATTTTTTGGATTACGTCTAGCTAATTCACAAATAACATTCACAGCAGCTGCTTGTACACCTGAAAATAAAACGATAAAATTCTTGTTTTTGTTTTTATTTTATCAATTTACCTGGATCAGTATCTTCAAGTTTTTCTTTTAAACGTGGAAAAGCTGGTTTAAGAGCATCAGGATTATTAAGAAATACTTTATATAAAAGTAGAACAGCTCGTTTACGAATATAGGGCTTTGTTGATGTCATCTAAAGAATTAATTTAGATAAATTAATAAAGAATACAAATTTATTTCTTACAAGCGTCATTATATCATTAGCTAAATCATGTGCAAGATCACCATTTATAAAGCATGAAAGACCACTCATAGCAATACCTGCTTCATACATTGATGGACTATTTAGATCCTTAAATATTTATTGTATTAAATATGATGATAAAAACAGAAAAATAAAATCAACCTTTCGAATCATATTTGTTGTTAACATTAAAACATCTGTTCCATCATGAAAACACTGTGAAGCAGCTAGATAACCAATTCGCTAAAACAAAAAAAATTATGTATAGAAATTTTTTAATTCGAATCTTTGACTATGGAACTATTTTATTAGTAATTTGTACTTTAATCGAAAGGAAAATGTCGAAAAAAAAAACTGGAATAATAAAAGAAAAATTAGTGTAAAAGATATTGAATTAAGATATCATTATCACAAGATTAATGTCGGACTATGTTCATATAAACCTATCATCGATCATTCAGTGCAATAAAATAGATAAGAATAAAGACTAATATTGTTCAATGATTGATTATTTAAGAGATAAATTATAAAGATGTCAATCACTACAGCATCACCGAGTACTATGAGCAGAAATTTTGATTTCATCACTTCAAAGAACGGTTAATTGCTTTTGAGTAATGAATGAATGCATACATCAAGGTAACAAAAAATAGCAGATATACATATTTATGATTGTTACATATACGTCCGTACTCAAATCAATAATAATTATTTGGCTAGTAGTAAAATCAACCATGAGTATTCAGAAAACTCTGAATCTATTCAAATTAAACGAAACTCATAAAAAAGTGCCAATAAAAACCTCCATAAATTCATTGGTGGTAGTAGCTATATTTTTCAAAGTGCATGAAATAGAGAAATTCTTTAACAAGTATTAATTAATAAATAATGCTAAGTATTGTTTGATGAGGTGATCCTCACTTCATTTATACCCTCAAGCTATGCCGACGTGTTTACTTCAGATTTCAACATTTGTTTTTTACCGATCAAATTACAAATAATCATTTTATTTTCATAATATGAGTAGGTTTGAGTAGCTCTTCTAAAATACTATATTAAGCTTTGAAGTTCTTTTCTTAGAAAAATCATAGAAAGATATGCTAAACTTTCCTATGATCTGAATATATATGGTTGTTCACTGAATAGCAAGATTTTAGTATACTTCTAAGAGAAGATTTAGATTCGACTACGTTGTTTAACAATAAATTTTCGTAATTTAAAAAAAAAAACAATCTTTCTATTTCTGTCAATAAAGAATAAAATCCTTTTCAAGTAATCATTAAGCGAATATCAACAATTAGAATGAGTGTCTTGTGTGTATATCGTTTCTAGAAGACTGAACATATAATTCACAAAAATTGTGCACAAATGCAAAGATCTTTGAATGAATTCATTTTTTTCTCACTTTCAAAATTTTCCATTAATTTCATGCTGATAAACTGTTCTGAAGTTTATTCATAATAATTGCCCTATGCACATGAGAATTAAGCATAAAAACTGACCGATGAAAACAAAAAGAAAACTGGATTAATTACATTGTAAATATATTATTTTGTCTTTTTTTCATGAGTTTAAAAATAAATAAAAAAATGATTGATAACAAAAATATAAAGAAATAAAAATTACTATCAGATTCTCAAAGATAATGATTTTCAACACTTACGAGGGAAGGCCACCAACTGTTCCATCGCTTTTGCGTTATGTAGTTCCCAAAGAGTTATGAATACCCTGAAAATATTTTGGGTTGATAGCTTATTGTAATGAAAATAGTCCATTTGTAAGGTATGGGTTTTATTGAGTGCCTGGGGTCCCCTTCAGAAACATTAAAAAAATTGATTTTCGAATTTCGACTTGAAACTTTACATAGAAAGACGCCCCAAGGAGAACAACTTTTTATGAACGTTTCAGATCTTTCTAGTGTTCTTATCACTAGACACTGCTATTGTGAAATTTGTATTTTATATCCTTCAAATAAAATAGCAGATTTAGTGAAACAAACAATCAAAAGGCTTAAAACTTTCAGAAAACACTATTCTTGTTGAGAAGTATTTCTATGTAAAGTTTCAAGTCGAAATTCGAAAATCAATTTTTTTAACGTTCCTGAGGGGGACCACAGCAATCATCAAAAACATACTTTACAAATGGACTATTTTCGTTACAATAAGCTATCAGCCCAAAATATTTTCAGCGTATTCATAACTCTTTGGGAACTACATAACACAAATAGTTTCAACGCAAAAGCGATGGAACAGTTGGTGGCCTTCCCTCGTTAGAACACGAATATATAACTTTTCTATACTATTCACAATGATAGACCAATTGATTCTCTACAGTGCTTTTTTTTAAATAGTTGATCGTAACTTTGAGAATCTGATAATTATTTTTATTGCCTTATATTCTTGTTGAGTAATTTTTTTACTTACTATATATGATTTAAATGAGTGATTAAGCTGTCTGTCAAGGTCTAATTTTAAATATATGTATGTGTTTGCTTTCATTCTCATGAAAATCATATAGAACCTCAGAGATCTTATCGAAATCATTAGTACAAACGAATTAAAACTGAACTATTTTATCCTATATTTGTGTTATTCAATATAAATATTAAAATCTAGCAGCAAAATTTATAATCACTAAACTTAGCATAAGCAGACTTCTTATAATAACAAACAAAACAAAATTAAATTAATGATTAAATTTTATAGTAATATAATCTTTACTTTTTGAAAATCAATTTTCTTACTTTAAAAGTAAATTTATTCGAACTCATTACTTCAATTATATTAAATGAACTCCATGATATATCATAACCGAGCATTTGAAGCTATAAAAAAAAAAACAAATGAAAAATAATTAAATAATATAAAATAAAGAATTAATTTTCATACATAAATTAATTTATTCACAGCATTTGCTTTAACTGCTATATTATCTTGTTTAAGTTCTTGTTTAATTTCATCAAGAGCTTCATTAATATATTTTGTCTTTAAAAGTAAAAAAAAATTAATATTTTGTAAATGACAAATTTGGTTTTTTTTTTTGTTTTTGAAAATTATACTTCATTATCTTTATGATTTCGAATACCACGAACAAGATCATGTAAACTTTTATCAAACATTTGTCCAAAACTATCTTTAGCTCGTTTAACAACTTGATCCATCGTTGTCGACATAGTTTTTCTTTTTGTACAAGTAAAATTAAACTAATCATTAATACACAGCCATTTATCTTTATCATTAACCTTTCTCTTTTTTTTCAATAGATGTCCTAGTACCTCTTGTTTTCGATTGCTTCTTCCTCTTTCCAGTCGACAATATGACAAGTTTTTATAACGTGTATTAACTAACTTTAAAAAAAAAGACGATCTTAAACTTCATTTTAATCATGGATAAAGATATAAAACATTCAGAAACGCATCATCACCATCATCATCATGTTCATCATAAAGTAAAATCTCTATTAAATTCTCCAACAGTGAAATTATTAGTTTGTTTTCTTGGAATATTTGTTGCTTATCTTTTATTTGGTATTGTTCAAGAATCTATGTAAGATATCAATTTTTTATATGTAAGTGATTTTTAAAATAGATTTTTCTATTTCATAGTGTTAAAGGAACATATGGACAACATGATAAATTTACATATATAGTATCATTAGTCTTTTTTCAATGTATTTTTAATGCAATTGTATCAAAACTAATACTTATTTTACGAAAAACTCATCAAGATACAACACCATCAAAAATGTATGCACTTTCATCATTTACGTATTTATTTGCTATGCTTGCAAGTAATTATGCTTTAGAATTTGTTAGTTATCCAATGCAGGTTAGAATATTTAAAACAAACTATTAATTTTGTTTTTCTATTGTATAAATTTTTTTTCATTTTAAGGTTCTTGGAAAATCAATTAAACCTGTACCAGTTATGCTTTTGGGTGTATTAGTTGCAAGAAAACGATATCCATTAATAAAATATTTTTATGTTTTATTAATTGTTCTTGGTAAAAGAGTTTCTTTTTTGTTTTTGTTTTAATTAATAATTAAATTGTTTTAAATATTTTAGGTGTTGTTTTATTTATGTATAAGAAACCAAAAGAAACAAAAGTTATTGATACCGGTGATTTAATAGGTATTGGAGAATTTCTTTTGGTAAGTTGTCAAATGAATTAATGATCAATTTTATTGAGTTATTTCATTCGTTAATGAAATGATTTCATAGAATAAAAATGTGTTTATCTTTAAATATCCTGGAACAAATGATGAAGAAACATGTTGAAATATCAAATTGCTTTTGAAAAGAATTTGAATTAGTAGCTTATTATTGCTGAGATACTGGTTATTTTAGAACAATATTACAATTCTTCTCAGAAAAACAAAAGTTTGCATAGAGACAGATCTTAATAACAATAGTTTATTGTAAAAAAAGTTTCAGATGTTTTGATTGCTTCTATTCTAAGATAAGGCTATGGTAAAAGAATGTTTTTTTTTTCCATACCGCTCGTATACAATGGCCAATTTCGATATTCTCATTTCTGGATAGACACAATTGAAAACTTTTACAGTAAGCTATTCTTCTTAAGGCCTATTTCAGTGCAAAATTTCAAGTCGAAATCATATTTTACGAAGAAGACCGTAATATATTGCTAAAAAATACAGTAATCTTGACAGGAATAAGCTATTAGTCCGAATTCTTCTTAGAGTATTCCTAGCTTATTTTGGACAATATATGATGTACATAGTCTTAATTCAAAAGTGATTTGATACCTTGAGATGAGTTAGTCCATAGGAGAAAAAAGTTAAAATGTTCTGTAGGGTTAAACGAATTATCTTAGAAATCATGTCAATCAGAACATAATTCAAGAGAGATGACCCAAAAATAGTACTAGTCATCCATTGAACAAATCAGTATTGAAGAATTTTTAGATATGATAAAAATAAAGTTTGAAATAGTTTTCTTTAAATAGGGCATACAAAAGACATATATTTCCATTGCATGCATTATCCATAAAAACTATTGAAAAATTAAACTGAATTTATTCTTTGTTAGCAAGATAACAGAGAATGAATAACGAACTAAAAAGATTCTCTTGTAATCGGATGAAAATTTTTAAATCCTTTAATCTGATCTTTCAACATAGATTTATGATAAAAGAACTTGTACAGATAACTCTTTCAAAAAATTATAATCAAATAAAAGATAGTCTTCTTTTTTTCATTTTGCTTAAAATGGCTCAGGATATTGATATAGGAAAAATGCTCACATATATCAACATTGTTTTCTGTCTGTTTATGTGAGATTTACGCGTACTGAGTTCTTAAGAATAGAATATGATATTCATAAAAATTTTTGCAATGAATTTGAAATTTGATTATCATTGATATTTTTCTAATTTAGTTTGTTTCACTGGTATTTGATGGTTTAACTGGTGGTATACAAGATAAAATTCGTGATAAACAGAAAGTTCAAGCTTATCATATGATGTTTTCAATGAATATCTGGTCATGTTTATGGGCATCTATTGGCATATTAATCACAGGTGAAATGTATGGTTTATATACTTTTCTCAAAGTTTATCCTCATGTCATTTTCAAAATGTTTTTACTTGGTTTAACTGGTGCCATTGGTCAAGTAAGTAAATTAAATAAATTTTATATTTTTCTTTTAAAACAAAAAAAAAAAAATAGAAAACTCAAAATATGAAAATTTAATTTTAGAATTTTATCTTTCTTACTATTGAATGGTTTGGTCCATTGACATGTTCAATATTTACAACAACAAGAAAATTTTTCACTATACTTTGTTCTATACTTATCTTTGGTAATCCAATAACACAACAACAAATGTTTGGAACAGCATTAGTTTTTGTTGGTTTGTTTTTAGAACAATTTTATGGAAAGAAAAAACATAAATAGAGATCTAAACTTCATTTTAAAGTGCGTTATTAATGTTGCTTCTTATAGGATAATAACCGAATAAAAATCAGCAAATATATGTTAAAAATAGATTATTTTTTCTTCAGTGTATCTTTATGCGTTATGAATGATTAAAACAGAAGAAAACATTCATGTAAAACTCGAATAATTAACTAACGGGTGGGCCGAAAGTTTGGAGAAGATAAAATATTTATTCATTTTTCATCAGTTAGAAGTTATTCTAGATGAATGGAAAAAGATGGGTAGGGATCAGAATTTAATGCTCTTTCCGGATATGAGTTCAGAAGTTCTGTGTCTATTTTTTTTTTGAAAGCAGTGACACAATCGTTGAGTTGCGTAAAAAATTAGTTTGATGTACAAAAATTTTTTTTTTTAATATTTTAATATTTTTACTGTTCTGATTCGAAACTCAACGTTGAAACTTTCGTTCATGTATGAGATTGTAGAGTGCGTTCGGTTTCATTTCATTATCTTACATAATATCTAAAATTTTGTTTTCTTATTACCTTCGTTTTTGAAAAAATTAATAACTATATTAGAATTCGATATCATATGTTGTAGAGAACTGTCTGCTCTTCAAAACTATCATATTCAACCATTTTTAGTATTTTTTTCATAAAACTCACGTGAGAAACAAATGCCTATGTATTCGTCAAGCAATTCAATTATTCGGCATGTTCAAAGATTGTCTCACTACGTTCGTACAAAAATAAATACAAAATTTCTGACTCCATATTCGGAAAGAGCACACGATTCTGGGTCGCACCCCTAATTTTTTCATTCGTTTAAAATCCTTTGAAGCGGGTCAAAAATATGCAAATATTTTGTCTCAAAACTTTCAGCTCACCTATTATTCGAATGGTCGCGTACTCGAGTATCGGAACATTAGATTAGTTTAATATGGAAATATTCGATTAGCTGAATATTAAAATATTCAACTAATTGAATATTCGAATATTCAAATATTCGAGTAATTGAATATTCACGATCCAAATTTGACATATATGTACAAAACAAATAGCAGTATGTGTGAGTGCGGTGGAAGATGAACACAGAGGAAAGCACACAAAACCCAAAATACCAAGCGTGAGTGTCACGAAATACAGACACACGAGAAAGAACAGATAAGTCATCGCTTTCTCTTTGCTACACGACGAAAAAATAAATAAGTCATACGCAGACAGATTGAGAACGTCAAAAGCGCAATAGATAAGTTGAAAAGTTGAAGAATACTTGAATAGTTGTTACGAGCTAACGACTTCTATACTATTGAAAGAAAAGATTAAGATATGTTGGTGTGAGCATGAACAAAAAGAAATAAATAGACATGTTTGAATGTGATAACGAACGTACATTAAAAAAGAATAGATACAGACCATCTGTCATAATTCTATTCGTCGATTTTGAACTTAACAAAATCATTATAAATTAGTTGTTGTTAATGACAACTATGAATTTTAAAAATATGCATGAAAAATTTTTAAAGGTTCTATTTAAGATCAAATGATAAGAATAATGTACGTTTGTACTTCATTGAGTTCTTTTCTTTTAATAATGCTATTTTGATCACTGTAACAATAGGTTCCGAAAAATGCAACATGAATTCGATATCGAATACGAATAAAATCAAATCAGAAAAATATCTTTTTCAATTAGAAGATAAAAGAAGTGGAAAAAATAATTTTAGTTGACGTGTTGATAATCATATCACCATCTGATGAAATATCGCACACCTCTTGATATAATGGTTCTTTTTTTATGCTACAACAATATCTGGTCATACCCATGTAATGATAACGATTGTCTATGCTTGTGTGTTCTCTTGTGCATGTATGTTCTTATTCTGCCTTTTATCCTTTGTTCTATGTATTTTTTTTCTCTTACTCATACTCTTTCTCTTTTCTATATAAACCTGTGCGGTATGTGAAGTCGTTACATTCTGACGATATGACATAGCTCAATAAGTATTAAATGCATCGAAATTGATGATAAATGGCTTCTTCAATTTGTCGTTACAGTTAAGTAGAAAAAGAAACCTTATTAATTATTATTTGTACACATAATTTATTACGATTATTGAATTATTGTTTGTAATAGTGAAGAATTTTTTTAATATATTTGAAATACTTATTCTTTATCTAAGGAATTGTTTTTAAAATTAATATCTAAGATAAAATAATTAATTCATATAATATTATATTACTATTTAATTTTAGTATTTAAAAACAAACAATAATCTGCAACTATTCTTATAAATATTATCAATAAAAGATAATTAGAGAATATTTTCTATGACGATCAATTTTTTTTTTATTTTTGTAGAAATATTCGATTAAATACATCATCTAGAGAAATATTTAAAATAAATCAAGAAAACTAATTTAGAATGCTAATTATTTAAAAATTTCAATGTTCTTTTGATTATATACCGTTGTAACTTTATACATAAGCAAGATTACTACATAAAATATATTAAAATATGTTTCTTTTTTTTGCTATTGATGATTGTAAAAATCTTCCAACTAGTAAAACAGCTACTTTTATTGCTGAGTCACATTCAATTCTTGTTGAAAATTTAAGTAATCTAATATCACATCAAAGATCAAAACATTTTTATTATTTTCTAGTATGATGATTATACTAGCTGTCATTACACGCTAGAAAGAATTTGAATTGTGTTTAGAGTAGATTAAATTGTCTTGAACAAGAATATAAGAAAATAAAAATGATTATCAGATTTACAAAAAATAGGATCTCTAGAAAATCAAACCTCTAATTCATGTTTTAAGACTATTTACAATTATGAAGCAACTCATTGTCTACAAAAAGAGACGTCTCTGAAGTCGCTACGACATTTTTTAACTGTGATATAGCAATATTTATAAAGTCAATTTTGTCTCACTATTTTCTTTTGAGCTTACAATCAAATTACTATATATCAGCTGAAAAATGTCTTCCAAAACTTGAAGACGTCTCAGTTTGTAGAGAATTGTTTGTTCTATCATTATAGGTAGTTATTAAAAATTATATTCATACATTCTAGATCCTGAAAAACTAAGATTATGATTTTCCAAAAGATCCTATCTTTGAAAATCTGATAATAATTATTCTTTCCGTCTATTCTTATTGAAAACAATTTTCTCCGCTCGAATCACTATTTAGGTTTGTAGCGCTTAAGACAGAGGAAGAAATTACAAAATAACCTTAGTGAATAATTTAGGGTATTCAATTCATTTTTTTTTTCTAGCGATACATAACATGTATTAGTATTGTTTCATAAAATACGTCGTTTCAGCATGTTTACTTAGATGTTTTTCAAAATAAATACAAAGATTACATACTTCATCTTTGCACTCTCAAGTGCTTTTGTTAGTTATATAATCAGTGATTCATTTTTTGCTTCTACCTTATAAGGAAATTTTCTCAATGTTCGATGTTCTGTCCTTCTAGAATTATGATTAAATTAGTAAATTTTCAACTGAAGAAAAAATATCTGACAGAAGATAGAATGCTGTACAATTTATCTGAAATCTTACTCATGATATATGTAACTTTCAGATCAATCTAATATAAGTGAGACTTATTGATAAGCTAGAATTTCCGATAAGACTTGCAAAATTCAACATCTCGCTCAATAGGTTACTTGAGATCGAAAAATTGAATAAAATAGTTATGATTCACAAAGAGAAAAGCATAGACACTTTCCTTTTTCTTGTATGTAGACAAACTATATACCAGATCAATTCGCGACAGTTAAACATGTTGATTCGTTTCGTTTAATCTTAATAGAAAATCTTTTATAATGAATAACGTATTGAATTACTTTACGAACTATGACTTTCGATATGAATTTTGTTTTCTAAAGACTGATGATATGCAATATCTTCGATTTGAAATTCTCCTATACCTGAATTCGAATTGTATCTAGCAAAATATTCATTTTCATTCATCCGAAGTTATTCTAACAAATGTCTAAATAAATTAATGAGAACCATTATATAACCGAAGTCAATATCTTTTATAACCTATTATAACCTTTTCTTTACATCAATAACCTCTCTCTTAAAGGTGTGTCTCAACCAAAAAAAAGGAATCATATCAAACTCTTTATAATTAAACCAAGAAATGTACCTTTGAAGCTTTCAATTTGTTAAACAAATTCTTTGTTTGATGAGTGTCTATTAAAAGTAAATAAATGACACTTTAGCATAAGTCAATGATTATTCTTTTTTTCTTCCTACGTTCTATCGTTTCGTTCTGTGCCTGCTTTTTTTAGATACCTAACTTTCTAAATGCAAGTCGACTTGTTAGAGGATGTGTCATACGTCGAAATAAAAGAAAGGCAAACGCTCGTGTCTAATATATATTTATATATTAAGTGCGAAGTACGATCTTTTTTTTTCTTCGTTTCTTTCTTTCGTTCGATTATTTTTAAACAAGGCCACGAGAAAGCAGTGACTGCTTTATTATTATTTTTTGCTTCGTGATAGGTGTAGCAAGTACTTTTCGTTCTAGATTTAAATATCGTTTAATTTAAATTATGTCGAAATCAACAACTAAATCATCAACAACTAAAGTGCCATTGACAGATAAAGATCGACGTAAACAAATATCTATTCGTGGCTTACCATTGCTTGAAAATGTAGCATCTGTTAAAAAAACATTTAATCGTCATTTACATTTTACTGTTGTTAAAGATCGTAATGTAGCTACAAATCGTGATTATTTTTTATCAGCAGCTTATACTGTACGTGATCATCTTGTTGGTCGATGGATTCGTACTCAACAACATTATTATGATAATGATCCAAAACGTGTTTATTATTTATCATTAGAATATTATATGGGACGATCATTATCAAATATGATGATTAATCTTGGAATTGAATCGGAATTAGATGAAGCTTTATATGAAGTATAAAAAATTGTATTTCATTTTTGTTTCTTATAATTGTAATTTATTTAGCTTGGTTTATCAATTGAAGAATTAGAAGAATTTGAAGAAGATGCTGGATTAGGTAATGGTGGTCTTGGTCGACTTGCTGCTTGTTTTCTTGATTCTATGGCTACACTTGGAATAGCTGGTTACGGTTATGGATTACGGTAGAGAATTATTTTTTTTTCTTTTTTTATGTATCAAATGTCTTGTACGTTAATTTAATTTGATTAGTTATGAATTTGGTATATTTCAACAAACAATTAAAGATGGTTTTCAATGTGAAGAACCTGATGATTGGTAATAAGATTTTTAGAAAAAAATTTATTTTTGTTTAAAATTATATTTAGGTTACGTTATGGAAATCCATGGGAAATTCCTCGACCAGAATATCAAATTCCAGTTAATCTTTATGGTCGTGTTATTGAACAAGATGGAAAACCAAAATGGGTTGATACAAAGGTTTTTAATTGAAATTTGATACAAAAAAAATAAATTTTATTTTATTATATTTATCTTTAGGTTATTATGGCTATGCCTTATGATACTCCAGTTCCAGGTTTCAATAACAATGTTAGTAATAGCATGAAGAAAAGAAAAAAGAAATCCCTTATTTTGATATTCTAGGTCGTTAATACACTTCGATTATGGAGTGCAAAAGCAGCACAAAAATTTAATTTTCAATTTTGTTCGTTATTCTATTTTTGGTCATTCTTTGTCGTTTATTTTCTTTCTGTTTCTTTTTTTTGTTTAGTCAATGACGGAGATTACCTTAATGCAGTCAGCGAGCAAAGTTTAGCTGAAAATGTTACACGTGTACTCTATCCAAATGATAATGTAAAATTTCAATACTTATTTTGTGTAGGATTACTAAAATGAAAATTTTTTTGTAATATTTAGTATCAACAAGGCAAAGAACTTCGTCTTAAACAAGAATATTTTCTTGTTGCTGCTACTCTATCAGATATAATTCGACGATATAAACATTCGAAATTTGGAGTTTCTTCAACAACTCGAGATGATTTTAGTACTTTTTCAGATAAGGTAAGAATCAATTTCAAAGGTCATTTGTAAGGTTTCGAAATGAGGCATTTAATCTGCTTCAAAAACACCTTTCGAGTGGATTTTATTAGAAGAGATTGATGGGTTAGGCAAGTGTACACTTTTGTTAGACTGCTCAGTCTGAACTGTAGTTCTTTTTTTCTAAGGAAAGTTTATGCGTCTTGTAATTGATAACAACCAGAGAATATTTACTGTGCAGGTGGTTCGGAAGTTATATTTAAACAAGAAATAGAACAGTATTTTTTTCTCCACAGTTGAATATTGGTTTTCATTTACCTACACGATTAATTGTTGAATTAGTCGTATTAAAAAAAAATTTGATTGTGTTTAGTATTTTTTCTGTCATTAGAGTATTTAATTTTTAAACAGTTAAACTTTATAAATCGATGACAATTATGATGATTGGTATCTTATCTCGAAGTATAACATATGTGTCGAAAGTTGGTCTAGTGTTATATTCACCAGTTGTAGAGACGAATAGTTCGAAGAAAATAGTTACAATTTGAGTCACTGAATGAAAAATCGAGAAGAACGCATTCAACAATTATCGCAATTAGAATCGGTTAAAACTCAATTATCTGAAAACAATCAGATGATTTTACATGAGTAAGTGATATGAATATTATGGAAGTGAAGCACTATTAACAATACTATTAACGGCGAAATGCTTGCGAATCGAATTTTCGATGGATATTTTCATGAGTTACTCAATAAGTTATGGAACTAGGTTCAAAATATTTGAAAACATCAACTATGGCTCAGCTGCAGTTGGGAATCGTTGAAGTTTTTAAGTATTTCGACCGTAGTACTATGGCTCATTGAGTGAATTTGAAAATTTTTTTCTAAAACAATCAACTCAATGAGTTCTACAAAGGGTGTGGATGTGTGCTTATGACTATAGCTGTCAATAAATATTCCCTTTGCTAACACTCACACACCATTCTTTGTTTGCATCAACTACTACAGAGTCAGCTATTATTCGACAGTATTGTCTAAACCACAGATGAGCACAGGACAAGATTTTCTTTTCTGTCCTACCCTGTTCTACTAGCTATCTCGGTCCTGGCGGGTGGCAGGACAGAGCAAAACATCAAAATCTTGTCCTGTCCTGTTTTTGCCCTGTTAATTTTTCGGTACTGGCGGGCGTTAGGACAAAACATCACGACTTCTGCCGTTTTTCTGCCAATTAAATCCGTTTTCACAGGTTGTAAAATACCAAGAGTAAGAGTTTTACTTTTACTTTCATTGTACAAAGCAAATATCACCAATTAATATTTTCTAACTAATGGATTTTATACTATTTTCAAAAAAAAAAATATTAGAGATGAGCACAGAACAAGGTTTTTTTTAATCTATCCTGTTCTGTTCTGCTAACTTTTCTGTCTTGGCGAGCGGTAGGACAGAATAATAAGACGTCCTGCCCTGTGCTTATCGCTGGTCTAAACTTTAGGAAACTTATCCTGCAAGGTAAGGTAACCTTGTACATCTCTATTATCATTAACCTTGTTATCATCAATTATTGATCATATTATTCAGTTTTTCGTCAACTTGATTGATTCCATTATGAAAAATATACTAAGAATAATAATTCATTTTTAAGGTTGCTATTCAATTAAATGATACTCATCCAGCATTAACTATTGCTGAATTAATGCGTTTATTAGTTGATATTGAAGGTTTAAGTTGGAATGTTGCATGGAATGTAACAAAACGAGCATGTGCATATACAAATCATACACTTATGCCTGAAGCTGTTGAACGATGGTCAGTTGGTTTATTACAACATGTTTTACCACGACATTTACAAATTATTTATGATATTAATTTACGTCATCTTCAAGTAAAGAAAATAAAAAAAAAGTCTTATTATATTTTTTTTTTGATTTTATATATGTTAAAATTTCTTAGGAAGTTTCTGTTCGTTTTCCAAATGATATGAATCGTCTTCGTGATTTATCAATTGTTGAAGAAGAGGGTGAAAAACGTATTAATATGGCTCATTTAGCTATTGTTGTAAGTAAAAATAATGATTTATTCTATGAATAAAAAAAAACACTTTTACTTTATAATTTTAGGGATCACATGCAGTTAATGGTGTTGCAAAAATTCATTCTGACCTTCTTAAAACAACTCTGTAAATAGATGTATAATTATTGAATAAGATTGATCTTCTTTTGTTTTTTTTTTGTAGTTTTAAACCATTTTATGAATTAACACCAGAAAAATTTCAAAATAAAACTAATGGTATAACACCTCGTCGTTGGTTAGTTCTTAGTAATCCAAATTTAAGTGATGTTATTGCTGAAGTAAAAATTTGTTTTTTCTTTTTCTGCTCGATAAAAATTTTGTATTAATAAATTTATTATTATTTTTTTTTTTTTGTTTTTATATATAGAAAATTGGTGAAGATTGGATAACAAATCTTGGTGAACTTAAACGTTTAAAAGAATTTGTTAATGATGAAGTATTTATACGTGATATTCAACAAGTTAAACAAGAAAATAAACATCGTTTAGCTGAATGGCTTCTTAAAGAACAACATCAACAAATAAATCCAATGTCATTATTTGATATGCAAGTTAAACGTATTCATGAATATAAACGACAATTATTAAATATATTACATATTATTACATTATATAATCGTATTAAAGTTAATCCCGATGGAAAATATGTACCACGTACTGTTATGATTGGTGGAAAGGTATGATATAGAATATGTAAATAATTTTATTCTTATCTTTTTTTTAATAGGCCGCACCAGGTTATCATATGGCAAAGAAGATTATTAAATTAGTAAATAGAAAAACAAAAAAAAAATTTTTGAAAACAAAAAAGACATTATTTATTCTATAGGTCAATAGTGTTAGTAAAATTGTGAATAATGATCCAATTATTGGTGATCGTCTTAAAGTTGTTTTCCTTGAAAATGTAAGTATTCTTTTTTATACATAGATATACAATATGGTTAATGAGGGAAATTTTTCAAATCAATAAATTGCTTTTGAATCGAAATTAAGTACGTTATTTAGAACCAAATAAGATACGTGAAAGTTGTTAGTTTTTTATGAGTGATGTATAAGACCCGGTCTCTATGCAAAGTTTAAAGTCAAAATTGAAAAATATTATGAAAGTGCAATGTCGCAGCAGCAATAGCCTAAGAGTCTGAACTTATTTAATATAGATAGTCTCGACAAAAAAAAGCAATTCATCAGTTCGAAAACATCTCTAATAAGTTGATTTCTGTGATAGGGATCATCTTCTCAGTATTTAGGTGAATCTATTTTCATGATAGAATCATTTCAAGTGATCTTATGACTAGAGTTTTCTGAAGATTTCAACTCAAAAGAATGTCCTATGTATGAGATATCGAATTTTTAAAATATCATCAATATCCTACGGAATAAAAATAATTGTAATGCATCTCGGACAGAGATGTCCATGGCGGCGTTGCCGCTGCCGCCGTGGCGGTGGCGGCGCGGCAGCGGCAGGTTTCTTAAAAACTCATCGCGGCAGCGGCAGAGTTTTTAAAAGCTCATTGCGGCAGCGGCGCGGTAGCGGCAGCATTTTTTTTTCGAGGACATTGAAAAACTGCATGAATTTAATAGAATTTCATTGTTTACAAATGAAACACCCCAAGACTGAATGAATCTGATGGTCTAGTACCAATATTTCTGGTCCAATACAGTTGCAGCAGTGAAAATCGAAACACTTTTTTATAAACCATCGTGGCGCGGCAACGGCAGAGTTTCAGCCGCGATGGGCATCTCTGCTCTCAGATAACCTTTTAAAATCAACTTTTAAATTCAAATTTTACACAAATAAAATTTTTCACAGAACTAATTAATTGCGAAACTGTCCGACTATCTACTGTCACCTATTATTCATGCATAAATATCTGGATAATTCATCTTTCTCTTGATTTTTTTTTGTAAAATCTTTATTTTTGTAGTATCGTGTAACAATGGCTGAACAAATTATTCCAGGTGCTGATTTATCAGAACAAATCTCACTTGCTGGTATGGAAGCAAGTGGAACATCAAATATGAAATTTATGTTAAATGGTGCTTTAACAATTTGTACATTAGATGGTGCAAATGTTGAAATGGCTGAAGAAGTTGGAAATGAAAACATATTTATATTTGGTATGACAGTTGAAGAAGTTGAAAAACGTAAAAAAGAAGGGTAAAAAAAATAATTTGTGATGTTCTATTTTTTTGTTTTTTTTGATAGAAAAAAGAACTTTATTTATTTGATTCTTATGTAGATATAATCCAAAACATTTTTATGAACATAATGATGAACTTAAACAAGCTATTGATCAAATTAAAAATGGTTATTTTTCACCTGAAAATCCTGATTTATTTCATGATGTTGCTAATAGTTTATTAAGTGAAAATGGCGATCAGTATGTTTATTTCAAAAACAAAAAAAAAGAACAATTTTTCTTTTTATGTTTTTAGTTACATGCTTTTAGCTGATTATGAAAGTTATATTAAATGTCAAGATAGAGTTTCTGAACTATTTAAAGTTAATTTTTTTTTTTTTTTATATTTGTTAAAATTCTTTTATAATTTATTATTTAGGATCCAATCAATTGGACAAAGAAAAGTATTTTAAATATTGCTGCATCAGGTAAATTTTCCAGTGATCGTACTATAGCTGAATATGCACGTGAAATATGGGGTGTTACACCAACTCTTACACCATTACCACATCCACATGAAGGTCGACCTGGTACAAAACACGAAGGTGAAGCAGCAGCAGCAGCAGCAGCCGCAGCAGCAACAACAACAAATATTCATGGTTCATCATCTTCACTTAATGAACAAGGAAAAAAATAAAACATTTAATAAAATATTTTCTTCATATTAATCACGTAGACAAAATATATAGTTAATATGATCATTTAGTCAATAGATTTTCATCAAAATAATTTTTATCATATGTATTCAAAGAAAATAAAGTTTCATATGCCGGTGAAAATTCTTCTTGACTAGTTGAAAGAATAATAATAGATAAATATTTAATTTCATATTGTTTTTTTCGTCGTTGATGAATATATCGTCGAATAAATTCAATCATATAAGCAAATATTATTGATAATATTAGTATTATAAAAAACAGACATATAAGAATAATAATACCATCTAACATATTTTAAAAATATGTCAATATAATTCTATATAATCATGATAAAAGAAAATAGAAAAAAACTAGTTTTTTTTTTTGTTTTGTTTCATGTTCATGTATAAAAGAATAGAAGGTTATAAATATATACTTGCTGCTTTTTTCTTTTTTTTTTTTTGGTTGTTAATTATGATTATTCGAATACTTCCATTAAGGGAACTGGCATGTATTTCCGTTTCTATTTTCAATAATATTTTTCTTTCTTTATGTCTTTCCGTTTTGATTACAAACGAATAGAAAGAAAAATTATAGTTGTTAGAAAACAGGAAAAAAAAATTGCCTGTTAAGTTCACACTAACTTGAATTTACTCATATATGTACTAACGATAAGACTATTAACATTATTGTCATATATAATCAAGTTATTTCATAAGTTTGTCTTTTTTTTTTAAAGATTTGATAAAATCAGTTTTTGTATACGCAATAATTTCTAATCATATGTATCTAGTTAGGGTTATCTAAAAGTAAGCATCGATAATACTTTAATAATGTTTTGTAAGCTTGAGAAAATTTTCTTTCTGTATGTACTAATTGTATAAGTAAATCTATATATTTCTGAAAGAGCTCATCATTCCTCAACTAATATCATAGTAATAAGGTCTCGATAAGAACTATTTGTTTTGACATGCGATGATAACACTAATATCCATGTCGGAGAAAAACAAAGGTCGTGTGAGTATTTTTGTTTTGTTGAATAACATTTTATCGAAACAAGATAGAAAATTACCGTTTTCACTAGTTAAAGAAAAGTTTAAGCAGCATCAAATCATATACAATAGATTTATTTTTGTAACATTTGTTCAATTAATTTTCTAAAAGCAAAAGTTATAGCATATAGATGTTTTATCGAAAGAAGCGTTTTCTTTTTTTCATAAACACTACCAGAAAAAGTGATTTAGAGTTTCAAATACAATGCCTAGAACTCTTGAATAACTAAATCGAAACATGTGAGTCTTACCTTGTTTTGTAGATCTTCTATTAGCGGCTGGAATACACATCTGCTGGTTATTGAAAATTCATAGAGTAAATGTGTTTTCAATTAAAAAAACCTCGAAAAAAAAACGTCATATCAAATAATTTCCAGCACACTGTTCGATATGTGATCTCATCGTTTCTTTTCAACGATGGAAATAGTAGCTCTCTATCTAAGTTATTCAAAAACAGCTCACCTACTCTTTTTTTTCTTTGTAGATGTATATATTAATGTTATCGTCATATGCCATGACAAATAGCTCTTATTGAAAGCTTATTAATATAATATTAATTTTAGAATAATGAGACCTTTCAAAAATATAGAACTTTGCTTGTAATGTCAATATATGCAGAGAAAAATTTTTTCTTCAAACTTTTTATACGATATTAAAGTAATATTATTCCTACTTTTCGATTGCTCTAATTAGTTAAGTTTTGATTAATCATTTCAATCTTTCAAAGAAAATCTTCTTTTATAATAATACAAAAACTGAGATCTATGTCGTCTGGAGTAAATTAGGTTTTAATCTCGAAGTATCAAATTTCATTCTTTTTAATATACTTTAGAAAATCTTATTAAACTATATTAATGACATCTGTAGTAGGTCTAATTAAACAGTTGTTTATATGATTAATCAGCTCAAAGTACATTATAATACTTTTTCATTCAGATCATAGTGATTATTAGTTAGATGTTATGCAGGTATAACATTAAATTGAATATTGCCCTTTTACAAATATATTTTAATGAAAGGTAGTTGAGTACATTTGATAACAGCGGTCAATATGAGTCAGTTGTTGCTGAAGCGATAAAACAGTCCGAAGTACAAAAGAATGCTGGATATGCAAGATATGTTTCGAAACATTTTGAAAATGACGAATAAAAAAAAAAGAAAGACAATTAAATAAATACAATTTAAATTGATTGCTCTTTGTACAAGTATGACTTCTTAATAGTTTTTACACTTCTATTATAGTCTAATGAAGATTTCATACTATTGATATTTTAACAAATCAAGGTCTGTATGGATACTACGTAGGAAGTAGGTCACTATGCCATAAATGATAATATATAAAGGTTAAAGATTTTCTAACACAATGCTAAGAATTTTTTCCTAATTACAAAAACAAAACAATGAAAAGAATTTATATGACATTGATGAATTATATGTTACGTTTATTAAAGAAATTCATAAGATAAATATGGCAATTTTTTTTCTTCTAAAGAACAATACCTTGTAATGATTATAAAAAATAATTATTGATAACATTCATATCGTGATAATGGTTTCAAATGATTGATATTTTTGTTATTTCCAAATATTAAAGTAACCATTTTTGCAAAAAACATGACAGGTGTGCATCTTCAATTCATCTACACCTTATATCACATGTAAGAAAAATTTTCAAATATCAAACTCATGATAATCGTTTGTCAATATATCTATCGAATAGCATTTGAGTCGAGTATAATTTATAAATCATGATTTTCAACAAAAAATCAAGAAAAAATCAACAAAAATTATCAATTTTCATTCTATAGCATTACAAGAGAAGATATACATACAATAGTAGAGTACTAAAAGCTTGTCTACATACATTTATGTAGACATTATTTCTCATTTTTCTATATAAACTAATTTTCTTTCGCCTCAAGACTTATGAAACATCCTATAACTAAAGTTGTTTTGCCTTCAGACGAAAATATCTTCAATTAAGTTTTTTGATGAAGAATTAACTTCCTGTATTTGAAATATTTATTTTGACATATATAATTGATAGGATCAACACATTCGAGTTACGCCTTGAAATTATTACTAAGAAATCAAAAAAATAATCTAGGTTTGTTTTTTAAATAACCAATGGATTAAATGATCAAGTACGTGAAGTTATTAGTATTAACGAATGCGTCAAAACTTTTTAGATAAAGTATTTGAAGAGGATCAGTAGAAAGTATTATATACTTGATTAGAATCAGAACTTAATGCTCTTCTCGAATCTATGTTCAACATTTTTGTGAAACTCATATATTCGAAGTTATAAGAAAATCTTTGAAAGACCTGAAAATATAATTTGAACCAAGAATACGACTGTATTTTGTTAGAAATTGATTTAATATTGTTGTTCAGTGATTTTTTTTCTCGTTATTTCGTCAACATGTCCATTTTCGTTTCCTTCAAAGTATCACGTTTTGAATTAGTATCTGGATAAAAGATTTTCTTTTTGCATACGTTCTATTAGGGATATCTGGCACATAATCAAGGTCGAAACTGTCCTCTCTACAAAGCCAGTTAACTACGGAGTCTCACAGTTATCACGTAGAAACTATTAAGTTTACTTTATGCAAATAGAAATCAAGAAATGGTAAACATATGATTGTATTTTTAACTAATGATCAGGATAACGTTTTGTAGAGGAATGTTTACGTATCTTGAACGATGTTATTAAACATCGAAGACCGACTGAACTTTATTTTCAAACGTTTTCAAAAAATTGTTCATACCTCCTGACATTGAAGTCTTACAAAAATTTTGAATATAGATTTGGAAAGAGCACAAAGTTCTGAATCTAATCAAATATATGATAATTTCTGTTGATCTTCTTAATTATTCGTAAAATAAAGCAAAATTTTGTCTAAAAAAATTTCAAAACACTCGTTAGACTCTATATTAATATATAAATCATTGAAATTTGACTTATAATCTCATGAATGAATTATTTGCAAATATTCGAAATACTTTGGATCAATTCAATGTAGTGTTAACTTTATTACATTGTAAATGATTTTTAGCATAAAAAGTACATCTATGATAGTTAATATCTTATTTCATATATAAACAGACTCTAGTTTCTGTGCCCTGTAAGGACGAACTTTTTAATACACTTGATAGAGTAAAGTTCGCTTTGACATTTTCATTAATTTTTTTTTCTCTCAACATATTCTCATTTATCATATGACTAAATAATTGTTACAACAATTTATTGTTTTTGTTTTTGATATATAAATACAAAACAAAAAATTAAAAAGTCTTTGTTTGTTCCATTTCCTTCCATTGTTGAAGTACATCAGCTTTACCATTTTTTGTATGTGAAAAAAAATCAAGTTTTTCTTTTTCGTTTTCTTTAACATAATATGCTAATTTTTTTAATGATTGATAATAATCTGTTTGATCGAATAGCCACATACATCTACCCGCTTTATATAATCGAACAGGCCAATAAGACCATTTTTGTTTATCATCTAATTTGTCAAATAATTGACCTTTATCAATATCCTTGAAATAAAAAAGATGTTCAACTATTTAATATTGTATAACTAAAATTAAGAAAAAAAAAAATAAACACACCCAACCCCAACTTCGAACCATTAGACGTACACCTTGACGAAGATCTTTAATAAATTCTTCATTCTTTTTAAGATCATTTATTACAGCATCGGGTAATTGATAAGTTGAACCTCGACTACTGATTTCATCAACTAAAATGAATACATATTGTTCTATTGATTAGCTGTCTAATTTGACTAATAATATAAACCAAGTTAAAACAAAAAAAAATAATCAAAAAGCATTCTGTATTCGAAATATAATAAAAGTGATCGATGATGAGGGTTCATGGTGAAAAACTAGAAAAACCTCAGATTTAGTAATGAGTCAATATCAAAATGTAATTGTGCTGCTTCCACTTTGTAGTTTTAATAGAAGTAGATAATCATCCTGAAGACAAAACCTATTGAGAAAAATGAATCTTCTTTCAAATATAAAGTTGAAAAGATTTGAAGTTTCATTTAGGGTGTTTCAAAACAGTTACCGTTGTATTCGACTTAGATAAAAAGAAGAAATTATACTAAAATGTTTGTTTTAATGTGAGAGTATATCAATGATATGTTCGGAAAATGTTTCGGATTTGTGTTATCATTGCTTGACAAGTTAACATGTTCAATATAGAGAAAACAAAAGGTTTTGGACTTGAACCACTTTAAGTTATTTTTCAGATTTAGTTTTTTTGGAAACACTTGTTACTAAAGCCTTTGTGCAATGGTAAGTGGAGAAAAAAAAAAGTTTTATTTTCTTTCTAAACTTACAATAAGGCCCCTGACATCTATCACTTTAATGATAAATGATAATAGACTTCGGAAAGTGTATTTATATTATACCTCGAATTAAACGTCTCAAAGATATTTTTTCCATCTGACGAAGGAAATATATCCAACTCTCGAACATCATTCGACTTCATATTATGGCAACGTGTAAGTCTTGATGAGACTAAGAAAGCTTAAAGAAATTTCGGACTCATTATCTATCAATGTGATGTGGTGACATTTTTAATGAAATGTTTACTGTGTACAAGAGATTTCTGGAAAATTCAAAACAAAAATTTTCGACCTGAAATTTATTTTATAACTATTAGACAGTCCGAAAATTTGCAACGAAAACAAACACATCTTTCTTGAGATATACAACTTATCACAAGAAAGACACATTCATTTTTATTGAAATATTCAGAACTACCGACGTACCTATACGAAAAAATCCCAGTCAAAATTCTTAGTTTTAAATTTTCCAAAAATTTCTTGTCCTTAGTAAATAGTTTATTAAAACCGACATAAGTTTTCATTTGTAGGTAATAGGCCTCAATCTTTTCTTAATCTCATTGAGATTTACTCATAGTCATAATATGACGTCGAACAACATCCGACAGTTGGACATTCGAACTTATCAATAATTTTGTCGATTAGAATGAATTAGTACGAATAGAGACTATTCATACTAATTAAAATTTCATAAAAAAAAAAAACAGTTTTGCTAATCGAACTGAATTTGATATTATCTCAATTAACTAACTCACTAGGAAACATCCACCAATCATAATGATGATGATGAAATGCAAGCCAATCTCGTCGTTGATTCCATTCTTCAAATTGTTTTAATTGTTGTTTAAATTGTTCAAGAAGTCTATCTTTTCCAATAAATGTATTTGAATCTGATTTTGGTGATGATGGCGTTATTTTATCAATCTCACTATCACCTCCTTGTTGTTCTCCAGGACTCGATATACATGATGATAAACAATTAATTGAATCTGTTGATGGTCTATTTGAATTTCTGTTTGTATTAAACAAATAATTCATCTTGAATATTCAGCATTTATAAATAAGCAAAAAAAAAAAAATAACAAAAGAAATATCCATTATTAAAAGTTTGAATGCGAGTTTCTACTAAAAAATTTGTCAATACACAACTTCTTATTCTTCTTTTTTTTTTTATCTACATGAAAAGTCAATCGAGAAAAAAAAAATAAGTTTCGATATTAAAAAAAAAAAAAAGAACAAGGTAGTTTTCTCTTAATAGATAACACCCACTCGGTTTCAATTAACATTAAATAACGAATTAAAATGCATCAAAAGAATTATCGTCTATTCTTCCGTTTGATGATGTTGACGGATCTAACGGTGGATGATTGATATTACTTGTTCGAGAATATTCCTATGAAGAAACAAAAAAGCAAATTTCTTTTCCTTTTTTTTCTGTAAACTTTGTAAATATTTATTCTTTAACTTACAAGTGGATAACTCATCCATTCTGTTCCATTTGACATATTTGGATTTGAACTAGATGCGACATCTAAATCGAACAATAGTAATAATTATTTACATATATTAACTTACATCGAGTAGATTGCAATGGATTTATAGACGATGATTGAAAAAGTAAATTATGTGATGATTGTATACCCGTTGGATTATTCATATGTGAGGGATAATTTATGTTCGTACCAAGAGAATGACATTGTTCAAGTTGTTGTGTAATACCCATTATACCTCCTTCTTCAACACTGGCAATTAACCAAATAGGATCTTTTAAAAAAAAAAAGGCAAAACAAAAACAACCAAATAATATAATTTATTATATGTAACAGGTAATCGAAAAGTAATTAGAGAAAATGTTCTTTACGAATATGAGTTTCTTTACAAGATGGTATAGTAATAATTGGTTTGTTCGAAATCAATTGCCAACCGTAAGAGTTTCGGATAAGGAACATCGTGTCAATTTAGATAATTTTCTTGACTTCTATATAAAACAGACATATACTGTCATTTCTGATTGATTGCTTCAAAACTATTGATTCTTATTTCATTTTGAAGGGAACAACCTCGTGTTTAACTCTATGGTAGAAAAATCGGTAATATTAAGTATGAAGTAGAAGAGATTGTGCAGCGCAAAATTTGAATTTTCTTCGTCTAAATCTAATTTTTGCACCTCTAAAAGTTTAACTCATAACTTCTAAACTAGAAATCCTAGAAAATATAGAATCTATATTCGAATACAATACAAAATTTTAATTCTAACGTAATGATTTTAAAGGGCCTGATCACAAATCATGACTTTTTCTGCGCTCTAGAAACATTATAAAATGAAAGTACTTCAACAGTATACAATTATTCTGATATCGGTTGCTTAAGGTCTCGTTCCGTTTGGGATAAAAAATTTAGAAATAACAGAACTCAGTGTAATCTCTGGAGAAAAAAAACTCAGACAACTAACTACAAAAGCTTCACAGATCTCCCCTCCAAGATTTCAATGAATTTTTGTCTATGGACACAACATAGTGTCCTAGTAAAAGAACTCTAAAAGGATTTGAATGCATGTTGAGATTTGGCTAAGCTATCGAGTTCGTAATATGCCTGTTTTCCAGAACCTCCTGTAGCACTCCAGCTTTTCGGAAAAAATTTAATCTTTGACTTTCTACCTGATAATTTGCGCATCCATAGACCTTAAGTGTACTTCCATGAAAAAACTCAGAAATTTTGAATGAAGTCTTTTCAAGATACATAGATTTCAAAACATTTATGCCCTATCCAAGTCAAAGAATCCAATAGGCAGGATTTCGATTCAGATATCATTGGAATCCAATGAAAACCAATAGAATCTCGTCAGAATTTACTGATATCCAGTCAAATCCCACTATCGAAGTTCTTGACACTAGATTTTCGGTTAATTCCAATAGAATTCTGTCGGTCTTAAGACGAATAGGCATGACTCGATGGTTTAGTTTCGATTTGAGTATAGAAGATCTATGGAAAAGGGTCTATATCTTGAAATTCTGATATATCGCAGAGAATTCGTTCAAAATCTCTAAGTTTTATTCATAGAAGCTAGTATAGTTCAGGTCTGTAAATGCACAAAGTTCTAAGTCAAAACTTGAAGATTCAGTTTTTCTGAACACATGGAGTTCTACAGAAGTCTGTGAAAAATAGGCATATTACAAATTAGATAGCTTAGCTAAATCTCAACATGTACTCAAATCCTTTTAGGAGTCATACTAAGACACTGTTGTATTCATAAACAAAAACTCATTAAAATCTGAGAGATACACCTGTGAAGGTTTTCTAATTAGTTGTCGCTCTTTTTGAGTAGTTATATACTGCTGAGTTAATTTCGTTTAATAATGTTTTTTTTTCAGAGTGCGGAAAAATTCATGATTTTTTTACTAGGTCTTTTCATCATGTCATAGTATGCAGATTCCGCTCTGAAAGAGAGAGGAGCGTACAGGTCGCGTCTAAGCGAACATTTTCTTTAAAATAAAAATCACGCCTTTTCAAGATCTGAATATAAAGAAATATACTTTAATATAGTCCATCTAATAGTATGAATAACTTTGTTACAACACTCAAAGAATCTGAAAAATCATTTATCGAAAAATAACTTGAAAATCGTGATGTCACCAGAAAAACTGATATTTGAAAAAAGTAAACTGTTCGATAGACTAATCAAGTATATTTTTTCAATCTTCAAATCGTGCTCTATACAAAGTTTTAAAAGTTTTTTTTTTTAATTTGTACGTTGAACTTCTAAAAAAAAAGAATATAATATTTATTCTTTTCTCTACAGTGTGTCATTCGAACAGCTATTCTTGTTAAATGAACAATTCACTAACATCCAACCTCCAAACTTTTCTAAATTTTATCAGAATATTCTTCTATCTACTGTCTTTAATTTTTGTTAGTGCAAACGTTCCAGGACTGCATGTTAGATTTCGAAAAAAAAAACTAGGATTTTCAGTTTTTCTGATTTTAGAAAAATATTTAATGGACAAAAGGTTGTATATTTGTAATTAATGTATTGAACTACGTCGAATGATATATATATAACATAACTTAATTTCTCCAAAAAACTTTGTTTTTATATCCAATCATTTCTGAGCAAGAAATGCACACTGAGAAGAGAAGAACTTCAAGAAAAAGAAAATCTATTTTTTTAAACATCCAAAAAACGACAATTGAAATATTTCTCTACCTCCAAATGGTACACCAGCTGATGTAAATAATCGCCATTGTGATCTAATAATACGTGATACATTTGGACTTGTTATATTAACTGAAATATTTGTTTGTTCACCAGGTGCTAATGAACTAACATAGATTTCATCTCGATCTTGTAAACGATCACCATTTACAAAACGTAATGAACAATTATTTGGCCATCGTTCAGTACCTTAAAGAATATCAAATAATTCTTATACATTTGATATTTTAGAAGAATAAAAAAACGATATTTACCAGAATTTTCAACTCTCCAAGTTTTAATAAATCGTGTATTAGGTGGAATAGCTTCACCTTCTCCAACAGTAACATCAGCAATAAATCTCATTTGAGGTATTTTATCTGTTGGCATTTCCGCATCATAATAAGCGAGTATAGCTTCATTTAAATTCCTATAAAATAGAAAATTTTATATAATCAAAAAGAAACAAAAAATATATCATATTTACCAATTACTCATTTCAAGAAAAAATCCACAACCTTCATCTGTTAACATAGCATTCGTTGTTGAACGAAATTGTGCAATTAAATCTTCACGATTACAAGTTGTTATTGAACGTAATCGTTCCATTAAATCTTCATCTAAACTTGACATACCGGCTATTGATGATAACGGTTCGGAATCAATATCCATTATAAGAAGAAAATTAAAAAGATAAATGCGTTAAAATCTGAAAAAATTGAATTTATTGATATTTGTATATAATTATTTAAATATTTATTGATCATAAAAAACAAAAAGAAAGAACAAAAACAAAAAAAAGCGAATGAGAATATTTGATGATGTACTTCGCCGTCGCACGTTAATGGTGATATTTATTGTTTTTTTTTTTTTTGCTTTTTTTCAATAAAACATATTTTACCCTTTATCAATATAATATCAAGAATACAAAAAAAAAAAAAATCAAATATTGAAAAAAAAACAAAAATTAAAATACAAAGAATAGAAGTCATTTATATGATTGAAAAAATTTTATTGTTCAATACTAATAATTAACGCTTAAATACATCCGTTATAATTGGAATTGTTGATTCTAAAATCTTATGAATATGAAATGGAATGAATATAAATGCTGAATATGTAATAAGTGAAATAATAAGAATAAATATGCTTATTATAAGAACTCTTTCCCATGGTTCCATAACATAAAGTGTAGTTGTTAATAAAAATTGCATATAAAAACTTTGTATCAATTCTAATAATGGTTTATACCAAGCAGATTGTCGTTGTCGTCTGATTTTATTCTATACGTAAAAATACAAAATTATAGAGATCTTTAATTGATGATTTATTAACATGATGAATATTTTATTGAGATTGTCTAAATCGAACAGTTCTTTTTTGTTTTGTTTAATTAAAGAAAAAGATTTTAGTTAATTTTTTTTTAACTTCAATCTAGTCATATTATATTATATATTACCGATAATTCATCGTGGTTCAACGTCATTGAATCCAAATATGATGTCCGCGTTGTAACATTCATCGTCGTCGATGGTCAATGAACTATTTTATTTTATCGATAGACGCACTCGCACTCAAATGATATATATGTATTAAATGTGCATATATTTGAGGGAGAACGAAGACGAAATCATGAAAATATGAGAAAAACAAAGCAAATAAATAATGATGTCGAAAAAAAAAAACGTTTGTACGTGTGAAGTGGGAAATGGCAGGATACTTGGCTGTCGTTATAAAAGAGGAAAAAGTACAAGTAATACGACTAAGTATTTAACGTAAAGAAGAAGCAAAAAAGAAAAGAGAAAAGGTAATAACTATGAACGTTAAAATCAAGTACGTTAATATGATTGATAATAAATACGCACAGTAAAGTTGAGTTTGTATTTGAATAATTAATCTGTACATAAACGAAGGTATAAGAAAAAAAAAACGAAAGGAAAGAAACGATATCATTCATACATGTTTAAAAACGAGAGGAAAAAAAAAGTCAATCACGCGCGCAAAGCAACCCATTGTAAGTCACTTGTTACAATGTAGGAAAAAAAATGAAGCATGATGAGGGACAAAAATAATCATGGTATATATCGATACATGTAAGTAATAAATAGTATTTCAACGTATTATTATTTTCTTTTTAGATTCTTAAAGCCGCAGGTAACTTTAAAATCATATATTTAATTCTTACACAAAGATTTCGAAAATATTAATGTATGTTTGATCATTTCTTTTTGTTTTTTTTTTTTTTTACATATAATATAAGAAAAAAACAATATTGTTCTTGTATTTTGTTTTATTTCAATCTGATCGAGACATAAAACCACAGACAAACGAGGCATTTCAAATTTGTTTCACATTCATTCAAAAAAAGAAACAAAAAAGAAAACAATGAAAATGTTTACGATACATTATTTTTTATTGCTGATTATGAATAAAATTGTATCATTGAACGAATGTGAAGAGGAAGAAAGACCCAAGCTGAATAAATAGCTGTCGATATAATAGCAACAAGTAATGTTGAGAATAGTGCACGTTCCCATGGCTCAAGCATATATAATGCTGTATTAAGTAAATATTGTAAATAAAGCCAATGGATAAATTTAAAGAAACGACGTACACTTGACAGCATTTTATTGTATTGGTCTGTACAATAAATAATATTTGTCTAAAATGAAGAAAAAAAACAACAACAATAACATCGAGACGGTTATTTTGCTGTAGTCAAAGTGAAATTACGCAATTTAAAATAAAGAGTTAACAAAAGAATCAAATAATGATCGTCGAAGTAACAGATAACAAACAAACCTGGGTCGGTAGAGGGGAAGAAGGGGTTGTTGAAGAAAGAAAAAAGAAGAAAAAGACAAAAAACTCATTATGATTAGATGATATATAAGAACCAAACAAATTTGAAAAAATTATATCTATAAATTCATCAGAATGTCAAATGCGAAGATAAACATCAATAAATACTCATAGATTATTGTCTAATCGATAAATAAAACTAAAATATACATGATTAATAATATTCTGTATAAGAGTGACATCTGTTGAATTACTTAAATATATTACAACAAATTGATCTTCAATAAAAAAATCAACGTCAATTGATCAATACTGTTGTAATTTTAGCAGTATCTAGATAAATATGTTATGTATCAATGTATAATAATATTAATAAATTGATATTATGTCCTTCCTCAAGAACGTTTTATTGCCGAAGATGCATGGTTTTAATGTATATGCTCAACGTTTATGATTTTATTTTATAATTAGATTCATATCTGTCACTGAACGTAATAGCTACTTATTGCCATTGAATAACATAAAATGTGCATGAGTTGATTTTTAGTTAAATTTCGATGTTATGAAAGAATAATCTTGTTTTATTACACGAAATTTGCTGTTTTTTATTACTAATTATTTATAATATGGCACTTCACAAAATATGTTCAAATAGAGATTACAATGTAAACTCTGCTACAATAGAAAAATTATACTATACAACAAAAAAAAGACAAATCATTCGAGTTAGACGATTTCTTTTATGAATACTTGTTTATTCATAGATATATGTAATTACTTTTTCATGATTTATATTTTGGAATTTTTTTAATTGATGTCTTTTTTTTTGTTCTCTAATGAATCAATCATAGGAATTATTTTAATTGACTTTGAAAAGCATCTGACAAATTTTGATGTTTCAGTTATAAAATTTTAAATTTCTGATGTATTTTTCTTCATGAAATCAATAATAAATAATATGACACAAGAATTGACAGTTCTTATTACAATACATATATATATGAGTTAATTGCAAGTTTATTGTACCGCTGTATTCTTGAACATAAAATTTCAATATCTCGAGTTTTATTCAACCAATCCTTGTGGTTTTTTTACCACATGTTCTACTAAGAAGTCCTCACTACCACACAAAAAAAAATCACGGGGCTATCTTGAATAAGTCCTGAGATACTGGCTCTACAAGGCTCAAAAGTTCGATATCTGCTACCATTGATTAAACGAAAAGTCGTACGGCCAATTCGTTACTTGTTATTTGAATTTTGACAGTTGATGATATTTATTATCTACAGTCTACACTTCTCGAATATAAAACTAATTGGTTCGTTCGACGTTTTTTTTTTTATCATAGTTTTCTCGAAATACCATGAGTACAGACAACCCTCAATTTTCTGTCACGCGAGATTAAAATTCATTTTGCTACACAATGATCCGTCTGAAATTGATCGGGCTGGTGTCAAATAAAAGGCAGTTGGTACTATATAAAACCACTAGAGACGATGAGATAATTGTCCTACGTCTTCTTGAGAAAAAATATAAAACGAAATTTACAAATTCAATTGTCACACAAAATGTCGCGCGAGATTTTTCAATTTGTTTGGGGCATAATTTTCTTATACTATGCCAGAATGCGACCAAACTTTGATCATTTTATTCACTAATTATGCTTAACTACTGGTTAAAATATCAGAATTAGAAGACCTGTCTATCGTGCGAAAGAGGGAAAATATCGTCAATATGTCACGCGAGATTATTAATCGTATAAATTGCTCTAATCAAGTGAAACTAAAGGTGGTTCCGCATAATACCTATATGTATGGCCATAATTTATAAAAATTTTTAATATATTTGACAAAACCCCCGTATGTTGAAAGTTTGATATATATAGGCAGAACAACCATATTTTAGCATATTTCATGTTTTTTTTGCGTGGTTTTCGTGTATCATAGCCAAACTCAGAGTGGTAGTCGGGAAACTTCAGTTATCTTCTTCTCTCATATAGTACACTAAAATGCACCACTCATTACCCTTCAAATCAAAGAATTTTTTTCGTCCATTATTTTCTTGAAACGGTACAATAAACTTGCAATTCGCTCATATATATATATATATTCACCGTCAAATATTGAAATATATTTCATCAAATTAAATATGAATAAGAGCCCAGATGTATGATGTCGATTATTGCATGATTGCCTATATTTATTAATTATCGTTTAATAATGGAGTCCAAATCGACGAACGACATATATTTCATGTATTTAAAATAAAAGCATTTAAATTATTCTATTTTAAGAAACAACATGATGATATACAAGTTTTTCTGTGACGAGTATTTATTTTTACAAAACATCAATAAAATGTAATTAAATAAGATTTGATAATGAATATATGTCAGATCATGAAAAAAAGAGTTTATAGAAAAAAATACGATTACTTACTGAATAGCATATGGAAGACAAGCTACTATAAAACAAATGTCCGATGGAATAGTGATTGTATGAAACTTGTATTTCAAGATTTTTAATAATGCTGCTAGAAGTTGAAAATATTGATTAACTAAATGTTTGTGTTTCTTTCAGAAGTTTAATGAAACTTGATTTTGTGGGTGTATGAATCCAATAATAGTGGAATCATTTCTTTTATATTTGGATAATTTTTACTAAATTCAATTAATACTTTATAAAGTTCTTTCAGATTCTTCATAATTTGATCTACCTCTGATACATGTTTTGCCATATGTGTTATAACTGTTGTTATTGATGATATAGTTAGCGTTTTTTTTTGGAGATTTAATTTGAGCTCGGAAAGTTTCTGTAATATTTCTTGGACAGTTTCACTCATTTCTTTTACTGATTCCGTTTTGAATGATTGCATCAATTCATTTTCTCTAAAGTCAACTCCAATCATGTGAACAACATTGTAAAAATTTTGAGGTTGCGTTAGCAAACCAGTCATCATCTGCGATTGTAGAAGTCATTGCTTTAGGATGAAGTTCGGTTGCCATTGGTAGTATTTTAAGATGTAAAACTGAAGTGATAAAAAAAAGACTCGTCAATGCAACTGCATGGGAGCTAAAATATGGACCTAACATGTATTATTTAGCCTCATTATATCAATACAAAATATGTTAATTAATTGAAAAGCCTTTAGCAGACTATAGTTGTTTTCCAATTATAATTGATTGCTAGGAAAGCGACCCGTCCCTTTTAATTCTACATTTCGAATACAAACTTTTCTTTGTTATTTTTAATTGAATCTTTATTTTTTATTTGTTTCATTGCTTTTTATTTTCATATTTCATTTTTCTTATATTTAAGATTATTATCATTATTCTATCTATCAACTTAAGTGGTAAATAAGTTAGTTGTAGATATTATAGTATCTACAACAGGGTTCCACACACTATTATTCATCTCGATAATAACACAAATACTAATATGGAGTGTTTCAAAAAGTTAAAACGTGATTAGTTCATGCATCTGATGTTGTCCATATTAAAGTTGGGTATGGTTGTGAATTCGAATGGGTTTTCATTTCATACACCCTTACGATCATTGTGCTCAGCTTTAGCTTCATAAACAGTAATCTTTCTAATGCTTATATGATATAGCAAACTATTCCTTGTTCTACCGTAAAGCCCATGACGCTTAGTTTTATTGCATCTGTAACAAATTGTTCTTTAATTTTCTGTATAGTTCATTGAATGTTTTGTCTATTTATTTCTAATTTATGCATCTTCTATATCAGTATAGTTTCGTCAATCAAACATTTTGCTTTCTTTTTTTGGATATGGTCATTAGTTTCCATTTATTTCATAATTTTCTTCCACAACTTCTTCATTTGTTAGATTATTTTCATATTGAATAGTTTGTACCACGTCGGTCTTTGTTAGTCGTGGCCTCTAAGCTGAAGTCAGAGGACAGGATAAAAGTAAAGAATACCTATATGGATGTTCTGCATATCATCTGCACTTATCTATTGATTTAATTATATACTGATTTCATAAGTATTTAATGTAGACACAAGTTACGATATTAGCAGTTTATTGTTGAAGTTTATTTTATACGTTCTTATACAATATATATCATTTAAATACATAAGAATTATTATTAAGAATATTTTTGTGTTGATGTTTCGAAACACAATTGATTTTTAGTCAAATACTTTTTATCAAATAATTGTATATATAAATTAAATAGTTACATACATACACACAAGAATAAAAACCACAAAAAAGGAAGAATACAAACAAACTATGAGAAAAAACAATATTTATTATGAATATTAAAAATCGCTAAGCGAAATAATTCATTTTATTAATTAAACTGGAATAGCATTCATTGATGTAGCAACTTCTTGTTGTCGACGAACTAAATTCTAAAATATCAAAATTGATAATTATAATACATTAAAACAAAAAAAACGACATTTATACGAACTTCTTTAATAGCTGTTAATTGTTGAAGAATATGTTCTTGTCGAGATGGAGGCACATGATAAGGCGTTGGTTGAACACTTGCATTTTGTCTTCGATGATGATCATCATTCGTTGTAGTCTATTTAAAATTTTATTATTATTATTATTATTTATTGCCTAATGAAAAACAAAATTTTTCTTATTACTATATACATACTATTACTTGTTGTGTATGAGCTGATGTTTCTCTTGATGGTGGTATAGGTGAAAAAGCTTTTGATGGATCAAGTACATCATCTGTTCTTGTATATGGTATAAAATGTTCATATTTATCTAATGATGATATATTATTATAATGTGTATCATCATTATCTGTTTTTGTTATAAGAAATGCTTGTTGTGAAATTTTTTCTCTTGGAATATTTATATTATGTTCATTTTTAGGATATATATTATGTTTTAAAACTGTTGAATGTGTACGATTTGTTGGAATAGTTTTTTTTTCTTTACGTTCTTGTTGTAATTCACTATCACTCTTCCAACGATTATATGTAGGTTTTTTTTGTATATCATCAATATGATCAAAATTTTCTTGTTCATGATATTTTGAACGATGACGTTTTTCATAATGTGGATCACGTTTTGAATTTGGTATATATTCACGATGTTTAGGATTTTGATAATTCCATAATGGACGATGAAGAACATCTAATGGACCATAATTACTACGATTTGTACCTATTTGTGATGTAATACCATCATCATTTGTATTATTATTTGAATGTGTTGTTGTTATTGATGAACGTCGTTGACGTTGATGATCTTCAAGTGAACGTATACGAACATTTTTTTTATTTTGTTTTGAATTACGAAGAAGATGATTTGGAATTTGAGGTGGTAAATCAGATTCTTCACGAGTAAAAGGAAACATTTGTTTATGTAATGCCATTGGAAGATCTGTTTGAACACTATTATCACTAAATTAAAGAAAACACAAAAAAAAACATTCTTTTTCATTGATAATAGATAAAAGTTAAAATAGAATTTACCTTCGAAATGTTGAATTTACTGTATTAACAGCTTCATCACGTCGAGCATTATTTATTCGATTAGATTGTTGATTATCATTACCAACATTTAAATGTAATGGTTCAATTTTCATTGTTATATTTTTTTTTGGTGATGAATCAACATTTTTTTCATTTGTCTTTTGAGTTGAAACTGGAACGGGTGTCTTCATAGCTATAAAGAAAAATTTGAAAATATTTTCTTAAAAAAATAATATTTTTAATACAAACCTGGTAATGTTTTTGCTAATAAATCAGTTTTATGTCCATTTCGTTTAAGTTTTTCAATTAATTGTGCTTTTTTTTCATATTTAGCTAATTCAGTTGCTTCAACTATTTTATCATATGTTTGTTGTACTAATGAATCATGTCGATTGGATTTCGTTGGATTTTGTACAGTAGTATTTGTTACTAATGTGTTAGAAGTAGGTGTTGATGATACTTCCTTTTCTGGTTGATGTCGATTAGCAGCTTCTTGTAATAATGGTTGAATATTTTCATGTAAAAAATCTTGTCGACGTTCAGTTTCTTGTTCTTTAAATTTTTTACGTTTATTTTCTTCAATTTGTTTTTGTAAATCTTCTAACCATTGTCGTCGTTCCATTTCTTTAGCTGTTTTAACATCATCTTCAAAACGAACATCACCAAATAATAAATTCGTACGCATTGCAGCTGGTACATGTGTTTGATCGTTGAGAATAATATTCGATGGTATGGAAGAAGAATCTGACGGTCGATATGGCATAACAATATTGGAAGATGGTTGCTGAAAAATAAAATTAAAAAAACATAAATTTATAGAAGAGATATAAAACAAACTAATATTTGTTGTTGAATTTCGTTGTTCATAGGTGCACCAGCACCAGGACGTCCAAATGGATTCCAAATAGGTGTTTTTTCAGCTAAAATAAAAAAAAAATGATGTATGAAATGTTTTCTTCATATAATTTGAATGTACCATTTTCTTGTTTCCATTGTTGTTGTTTCTTTTCTATTAATCGTGTTTTAAGTAAATCATTTTGTAGATTATCATTTTGTTTAATTGAAGGTGGAAGTGGCGGTTTATTCGTTGATAAATAATCAGATGGATATGTTGATCGTTCTAAAATAAGAAAAATTAGATTCATTTAGATATTTAATTAAAATCTACCAGGCGATGATGAAGTTTTTTGATTCATAGGAGATAATTGATGTTTAAGTTGATCATATTCAACTTCAAGTTTCATTCGATCCATTTCAGCTAAAATATAATCAAATAATTTAATATAAATTTCGACATAATTCTAACCTTTTTCACGTAACCATTTTTGACGTTTCTTTTCAGCCATCATACTCAATGCTTCTTGTCGAGGTGAGATTGGAGCTAATGGTGGTGGTGGTTGTGATTGTGAAGGTAAATCTAATTTAGGTACGATAGCTAAAGATGAAACTTCATTGAATTGCTGATGTTGTGGTTCTTGTTGTTGAATTAATTGTTGAGATGGTCGTGAAGGTTCTATAACATTTATATAAAGATTTACATTTTAACTTTAATTAAAATTAAAAAAAACATACCTTTACTTTCAAGTGCAATATAATTTTGAGCTGATAATTAAAGTGTAAATTAAATAAAAAAAAATGAATTATATTTTTTTTTACCTTTAGTACTTTCTTGCACAGTTTTAACAAGTTCTGATATTTCATCCATGGTCATATACATACCGGCTGATGAACCAGTTTCACTAAAAGTAACTTTATGTTTTTTCTTTGTCTGTTTATTTGATGGATTTTGTGGACTAGGTTTTTGACTACTAGGTTTAAGTTTCGATTGTTCAGAAGGACGAATTGTATTTATAGCATGACTATTATGTTTTGGTTTTGATTTTATTGAAGATTCATCTAGAAAAATTTTATTATTAAATGAAAAAACAAAAAAAAATTCCAACAAACCAAGTGCATCAAAATATATTTGTGGTTTTCCATTGATCATTTGTGTACGAAATTGCATTTTTTCACCTGCTGAAAAAGAAGAAGAAGAAGAAAAACAAAAGATTCTATGAATAGATAAAAAATTTTTATTATTATTCTTACATACCGATAGGTCCTGATTTCAAAGCAGTTGTTGCAGCCATTGATTTATTTTTTTTTAATTGTATCACTTGAAAAAAGTCAACAACATCTATGCATAAATATATATATTTTGTTTTGTTTATTATTTTTAATATGTATGTATGTTTTTTTGTCTCTTTATTCTTTCATAATTGATGAATATAAAATTGAATTGCTTAACAACAACCTTTCTTCAATACATATTCTAATGCATAAGTATGTCATTGCTTAGCAACAACTTACTATCAATAGAACATAATAGAATATTATTGATACAAATATGAAATCTTCATTAAGACTTAAACATACTTGTTCAAATGTACAAAAACGTATTGATGATTCAAATGAATTTTATCCTCTACTTGATTATTCATTTCATGATGCAGAAAAAATTGAAGGTTTGAATTTATTTTATAGTTTGTTTTTTTTCGTTCCTTTATTTACTTTAGAATTTCTTTGATTACTATTAATAGATGCTGTTTTGACTCAACCACGTGTAGCATCTGGAGCACCTAATGTTATTAAAGAAGGTAATCAATATCATTCCTATGGAATTAATTTAAATCATAATAAATTAAATGGTTCTTTGGAAACATTACCTAATTTTATACGAAAAATATTTATAAATCCAAATGCACTTTCAATAATTGATTTATCATTTAATACATTTACAGAAATTCCTATTGTAAGAAAAATTTATGATTTTCAATTAATACATGTGGATTTCTTTTTTTTTTTTGTTAGGCTATTACACAATTTTCATTACTTAAACATTTTTATTTTCATAAAAATTTTCTTATTAATATAAATGAAATTCAAAAATTATATTCATTAAAAGAACTTAAATATTTAACATTACATCGTAATCCAATTGAAGATAATATACCTTATCTTCGATCTTATGTTTTATGTTTATTACCTGGTTTACGAAGTTTTAATTGTACACCGATTAGCAAAAGTGATTTGAAAACAAGTAATGCATGGCAAAAAATGAATAAAAATTTAACACCAAAAATTTTAAATAAAATTTTACAAAAATAATTTTCGTTTTGTTTTTTTTTGTTGATAAAATATGTAAATTGCTACTTCTTCAATTACATTTTACATGAAATGAGTATGAAAATTAAATTTGATGCTTCGAGACATGAACACAGAAAATTAATTTTTATTAGAAAAACTTTTCGTACAATCTCTACGGAATACAAATGTGAAACACAATAAGAGTTGCTGTTGCTAATCACAAAGAGATTGTTGTATTCTATTTTTTTTGGGATATATTTCTTTATCATCATTTTACTTAATTCTTCAGAAATGTAATAAGAAATGTTTCATTATAATTTAGGGAAAATGAAAAGTTCGCGTTTAGTGTACTCTACTAATTTCAGTTAGTGTCAAATAAGAAAATCATTCAAATTTGGTTTTATATTTACAAATGAAAAGAAAAGTTATTTTATACATCACTTTCGTTCATAAAAAAGTTGAGAAAATTTTAACTGTATGATTTTAAAAAAAATTAACTTTCTTCGTCTTTATACAACGACTCTTTTTCACACGAATATCAAAATTTGAAAAAATGAATTTCTCAAGTGTTTACATCAGAGCTACCAACAGGCTACTTTTTTTCGGCCTGACCTGGCCTGCAGGTAAGACTAATATTTCAAAATTTAGCCTGACCTGTTGCCTGCCAGGCTAGCAGCTCTCGTTTACATGTGTTTTTAGAAAATCTTTTCTGCTCAGATAGAAAAAAACAACCAACAAAAATATCGAAGAGAATAATTTGCCGTTATCGACTACCAATTGAATACATGAAAAATATCGTGTGGTTTCTAGTGTATATGTCATATTCGATGAGTTTGATCTTTCTATACCAATGTTTATGAGAAAAATATAATTTATTGCATAAATATTGTTTGCAAGTCACCCATACCGAAAACTACCATGAAAATGACGAGAAACGGTTGGTCTACAAATCAGCCGTATTTGAAAATAAATATGGACGACGATTCTCTCTGACAAATGATGCTTCCACCTTCACTAGTAAAGTACTCTCGATGCATATGAATGATTTTCCTTAACACTTCATAGTCCATTGTATGAGATGACCCGTTACAGTCTATCCAAAGTGGATTTTTGCCTGTGATGATATGATGCAGTACGTATAATCACTTGACTCTTGAATGCGAAAATGCCTTTTTTCTTAGGACAGACAGAGCTTTTTAACAGCTAGAAAGTAATGCTAATATATGTACCAAAATAAGCTACCGTCAATAGTTTCCAAAGTATATACAGCTGCAATCCTGTATAAAAGACATTAGATATGACATCTGTGTTCATACGATCTCCGCTATCAATTATGACACTAGAGTCACTGTTTCCAGCGCATAAGGAGCTTTTTAAGAGCTTCAAAATGATGCTATCGTATTTATGAAGTTGTGTTGGCTTCAAAACAGCTGGTAAGTTCGAATGAAGAGTATGATAAACTATAACTGATTGTCTTGTTGGTCTCTGATATGCGATTGACGTCTGTAATCATGAAGCTAGTCTTTGTAACTTGAGAATGCGAATAGATGAGATGTCAAAGACGTTAAATATGGAGTATATTAGGATTCCTTAGGATTAGAGTCTGCTTCTTGGAATCGCAAAGCTCAAGAGTATATTACTGTCGTTTGTGAACTTTGGAAGTGATATGAAATGAGTGTATATCTCAAGAGAAAAGTCATAGAGAGATATATAATTGCTTGTGTTGGCCTAGATTCCAGGTGCACAGATTTTTGCGTCCCTAATGTCGGAGATAGGTTCAAACTCAGAAATCCCTTTTGCATAGTGGTTGTGGCCAATTGTTGTCGAGCTGTTCTGATTTCATGCCACTTATAGCAGAGAAAAAAAATTGCTCCACTGGATTTGAACAAAAACTGAGCTTTGGGGACTCTTCCATATATGTAGAATCGATGTGATTCGAACCAGACAAAAACTATCCATAGACCATGGTATTTCTCTAAAAGTGCTATGTTATGATACGTTTTATCGAAATCACTGAACATTTTTGAGGTCTGTTGAAACTGAGAAGAATCGACCGGGTTGGTTGTACTCTTGTAGTGTCAATGCTCCCAAGTCGCCTGTACTAGTCAGAGATCCTAAATCCACTCCGGCTCTGAGACAAACTTCTTTATTGTACATGAGGCTCGGAAAAAGTTTATTGATAAAATAGCATTTTGAATTTTTTTTTCTCAGTGAGCTGTGATTTTTTTTTTTAATATAAAAATTTAAATTCTGCGAAAAAGCCTCAAATTGATTGAAAAGATTATTTTTCTAGAATATTTTTATAATTAATTAATACATGTAAATGTTATTAAAGATTCATATTTAGCATACATAAGTAATGAGTATTGTTTAAGTAGTTTATTTAATGAATTTTATTTTATTAAGCCTGCATATTTATTTAATTGAAAGACATATTTATTTCTTTGATTTATTACATTTGGATATTGATCAACTGCGTTTCAATGACAACTTTTGAATCATCCAATATAGCAACGAAAAACTTTTCCTTATTATGCAACTACGAGGATTGCCGTTTGGTAATAATAAATTCATTTTATTTCTCCATTAGAAAAAGATTTAGTAATATTTTTCGAAACTATGTAAGAATATACTCAGAAATAACTGACGAGATTCATGGCGAAGATTCATCATAAGAACTTATGTCGTAAATTAAACTCTTAATAAGGGAAAAAATTTATAAAATTCATCTTACGAAAAAAAACCAAATGTTTTCTGTTAACATAAAGATCATGCTACCAGTTTTCTGATCATCAACAGTGAACATGATTAATAAAAAAAATAGCATAGACTCTATCTAAGGATCATTTAAACAGATATTAAGTCTCAACCATCTGATGAAATTCCTAAGCAAGGTCGAAATGCGTTATAGTTGTTTGACCAACGTCTACATTCTAATTTGATTTTAGTTTTTATACTCTTGGTTTAATTGTATATTTGCTGAAGTTCAGTTTTCTGAAATCGCTTCTGCTGCAATACGTATTTGTTAGCTTCTTTTCGCTACGGCTCATTCGGTGAAAAAAAATTTGATGACTTAAGTTTTACGAAGTGCCAACAGTATCAAACATTGAGAATCGCCATACAAGCCTAATATGTTTTATTGTTGTATACGATACTAAATAATAATTTACGATAATGATGCTGCACTAATGTTTGACATCTCCATGTATCAAGTGTTGTAAGAATGCCCTTAACGATCACTTACGGTCGTAATTTAGATATACATTGGTAATAAATCGTTATCAACAGTAGCATGCATTCATGCATCATGCTTGATAAGAACTTACATATCCCTCAATCGTAACTAATACATCAATAAAATCGTGCTATAGAAGAATTGATTATCATATTACAGACCGTTTAAATGGTAGATTTCACGGGAGAGTTCTATGAATTGTTGTTTGATCTACTGCTACAAGCCCGACGGCGGAAACGATAAAAAAACAAGTTAAGTGTATCAAACATGGCGCAAATAAGTTAGACGGATAGATGTTCAATGAGTCGCCATGTAGCAAGTTGATATTGATCGATCAAATTATACATTATCGTTTTATTCAGTAGCACTGAACACAAGAGTCGAATAGCTTAAATCATTCTATGTTTTAGTCTCTGTTGAAAATTTAGTAAGAAAATTTTTTTATTCATATTACTTCGATTATACTACAATAATTACAGTATTGTTAAAAATTATAACAATAAGATATTTTGAGTTTCTTTTCTTCAATAGTAGTGACTACTTAAGTCAAGTCACAAGTCTACTATCGATAGACTGATATATGCTGTGTCGAATGATATGTTTTCCAAGACTTCAAAAAAAGTATGATTCAAAAAAAGGTTCTATGAAAAATCTACCAACTAAGTTCAAACTAACAAATAGAAGATCACAGTAATATATCGTTTTGTGAGGAAAAGCTGAAAAAACATGATAGATAATTGAAAACGAAGCAATAGTACAGTTCTCCAGATTTATATAATCGCTGTAGCTCTTCAACGGTCGATCAAAATCGTTATTGTGATTGAATTCGACTGCTTGATATTATTGTAATAACTGAAAATATTTTGGTGTGGGTGTAGTGAAAGTTTTCATACGACCACCTAGACATGTACGAGACCAACTTTTTTTGGTCCTAGTCTCGATCTCAGTGACTTTCATTTTTCTGTTGCTTGCGCGGACTTAGAGAATTTGTTGCAGAATCTACTAGTCTTGGATCTGGAATAATTCTTAAATACGTACATTTTTTTATTTTTCTTGTGGACTACAGACATGAGTAGGACCACAATTTTTTTCTGATCCCGACCTCGGCCCTGGTAAAATTTTATTTTTGGCTTTCGATCCTGCACATGTCTAGTATCACTATCCCTCGACACTTTCGAGCAGCCTATATAGAACATCTCAAAACTGAGGGAACACGATCGAGTTGACAAATACAATATTCTAAATAGATTACCATTTATTTTTGTATATCACATGTCATTCTAAATGTCAGTAGTCTCCGTTAAGCTTATGTTTTCATGCTGTCAAACGAAAAAATCCATTTATATTCAACAGACTTTTTTTTCGGCTGTTAATACATATGATGACAAAAGACAGTTTTCATTTTAGATCATTGACAATTTATTCATTAAAAACAGCGAAAATTCTCCAATGGACGAGACACGTTGTTCCATATTCAAAAATAGAAAAATGAATACAATATTTGGTCTAGCAATTTTGATCTTAACATTCATTGGCGCTCTGATTGCATTAATAGTCATTGTCGCTAGAGTTGGAGTAAGATCAGATAAACAAGAATCAACGCACCGAAAAGTTTTGTTTATAATCGTGGATGGTATTCCTCCAGATGTCATAGAAAATATTTCACTACAAAACATGAAGAAGATTCAAGAGATTGGAGGCTACACGAGAGCTTATGTTGGAGGTGACAATGGCACTTATACGCAAACGCCTCCTGTTTCAGCACCTGGTTATATGAATCTACTTACTGGTACATGGGCTAACAAACACAATGTATACGATAATAATGTTCAATCTCCCAATTACCATTATAAAAATATTTTTCGATTGTTTAAAGAACATTACTCTGATAAAAAGATTGCCATTTTCTCAACTTGGACAGATAATCGTATCAAACTCGTTGGTGAAGGATCAGCCATAGCAGGTAATATTACATTTGATTACAAATTCGATGGATACGAATTTGACAATATTACTTATCCTCATGATCCAGATGACCATTTTATCTTTGACATTGATCAACGTGTGACTAATGAAACTTCCGCATGTATCAAAATATATGGACCTGATCTTTCATGGGTTTATTTACAATATACGGATGATGTAGGACATCAATTTGGAGACAGTGAACAATTTAACCAAGCAGTCAAGAATATTGATTATCAGATAGGACAAATTTGGGAAGCTATCGATTATCGAATGAAACATGATCAAGAAGATTGGTTAATTATTATTACGACAGATCATGGTAGAGATCCGATAACAGGCAAAGAACATGATGATCAGACTCACAGAGAACGAACAACTTGGATAATAACAAATAGTCAAGAAATGAATACTTATTTTCATGATTTTCAACCTGCTATAGTTGATATATATCCAACAATTGCAAAACTGATAGGTCTTAGCATTCCAATTGAATCCGAAAGAGAATTAGACGGAGTACCATTAACAGGAAAAGTATCATTAATAAAACCAGATGTTAAGTTGCATAATGTTAGTCTACAAATTGGTTGGACAGTTTTAGATCCTACTGGATACGTAAAAGTGTGGCTATCAACTACAAATTCATTTAAGGATGGTATCACAGACAATTATTATTTAATTGAAACAGTACCGATAGAAAAAAACATGATTACCGTTGATATAAAAGAATATCCATCAGACTTCTATAAAATAGTCCTCGAAGGACAATATAATAAGGTGAATAGATGGGTATTTCGATCATAAAAATACGTTATACTATATTATAATAATAATAAAATTACAATATTTGTGGTGGTAACTTTTAATCAGAGGAATCTAGTAAAAATGTCTGTAGATTAGTTAAATTTGATAAGAATTGATGCTTTTCAACTATCCTAGTGAAATATTTTGTTTATTGAACATCGTTACAATGTGTTTGATTATGATGTACTGGTTTGTTTGCTTATTTGTTTGAAAAAGCCAAGTTTCGAGAGCATATGCATAAAACAGAACCTTTTTTTTTATCGAGGTGACTTATGCTGTGCAAGAGCATTATTCTTATTGATCTTAAAAACTTCGCCACAATGCCCGAATACTAGAATGTGGAATGTGGATGTGGGTCTCGTTTTCATCTGTACAGATATACGCACATCAAAGCTGGTCAGATAAATTTGTGAATAGGTAGCATTAAGTAGAGTAGGAATATAGAACAGCTACTTCTTACATTTTGTCGAGTCTAAATAGCATACCGTGTGAATTCAGAAAAAAAAAGGAATACATCGAGGATTTTCACAGGAAAAATAAAAGATATCGTGAGGTACCCGTTAATAGCTGAAATTAGTCCCATGAAAAACTTATAGAAGAACAAAAATCAAGCAAACATCTTTTTTTTTTTGAGGTTCAAGTTAGTTCTGCTTCAAAACGCGATAATTTATGCCTCAGAAGGCACCAGTTGGTAATAACCACGACCATCGGAATGGCTTCCTTTAAATTTGGCAATCCCAACGATGATGATTAAAGCCAAGAAACTGATAACACAAATGATACCAATCATGACTGCAAGACCAAGACCTGTTCTATCTCTTCTAGGTTCTTGGGCTAGATCGAATACAAACAATACTCAAATTATCGAAAAATTTCACGTAACAATAGCCTACTTTCGGTATTGGCAATCGGCATAACAGAGTTTTCTTTGAATGCTGTTGCTGCAGTTGTTGAAGATAATAGATTCATTGAAGAGGTCACTTCGATGGAATCAGTAATGGTCGGAATACTAATAATTTTAGCTGTCGACTTATGGTATGCTGGTACTGGTGCTGCAATTGTCGAAAATGATGGGTTCACCGACGAGGTTTTATCATTATAATTAGTAGTGGTCGAGATTCTGATAATTTTGGTTGTTGAGTTATTATATTCTGATGATGTAGACAGCATTGTGGATGTGATGGGCACTATGGTTGCACTTTGAGCCGTCATAGATTTACATGTTGTGCTATTGACATTACAATTCGGGAATGTGTTGCAGATGCAGATCTCGTCCGCGGAAAAGGGAGTAATGCTTGTGAAGAGCACAAAAGTCTTCGCGAAACCTACGATAAAATCAAGACCATGAAGACGTGCTTCATGGTATCGTTTGATCACAACGCGTTCGTAATCATGGGCAATCAGTGCCTCTTGACTGGTCGCACCGCCTATTGAGCTAATACTGCAAAGCACACTATTGTTCCTAATGTAATTCATGCAACCTGAAGTGTTAATCATTGGATGTTCCACACATAGCTTCGACAACGGCGATAGATCTCCTATTCCTGAACAGGTTATAGGATCTGTCAGATCTCTCAGTACAGGTCTCAGCGGTGGAAATGAAGAAATCTTGTGGTTCGAACTTATACAAGTATTCAAATCAATATTGCACAAATTTTCCGCACAAATACAGATTGTCATATTCTGAAAAGTTTCATACGGCAATGGAGAACATGTGCCAATACCAATATCAGATGTTGATGAAAACCCGTGACAACGCTTGAGTAATTGTCGAAATGTATTAGTATACCACATACCATCACGTAGCGTGTAATCTGTGGGTAGACTTAAACCGTCACTGCCAGTATAGACGCGAAAAGCACATAGTTGATAATCATCATGTATTATGTCAGTGCTGCCCAAATAACATTTGATGCTATACGATACTGTAATATTTTGTGGAGGTATGAGAATAAACGATTGAACAGATGTTGGCAATATGATGAGAAAAAACGTAATCGTTTGAAGGTAATGGTTCATGTTGCACAAAACAGAAAACACACTTTTATGTTGTAATACACACATCCAATACCAATTCACAAACAAACCTTCTATGACTGCAAATGTTTCGAGAAGTATCTACCATGTGCAATCAACATGTTGAAACAGAACACTTAATGAGTTTGTTTTTTAAAGTAGAAAGCTGTGTATTATGCATTAAAAGCCATTATGTGTTTCTCTTCACAGCAACATATAAATGGAACAATGCGTAATACTATCAGAAAATTATTATTCGAACGACGAAGAGGAGAGTAAAATATGATTAATTATTCTGCAGAAAAAGACCTTTTTGTGTCGAAAAATAATTTTGATGTGAGTGAAAAGAAGACTGACATCTACATCAACTTGCTCATTTTTGAATAGGCTATTTTTGGTCATATTTCGTAGTCTTAAACTTCTTGTCGGCTTTTATTTATCAATCCAATGGCATATTTGAACAGACAGTCAAAAATTACTTTTTCTAATAATTCGTATTCATCTAGTTTCTGATAGACGTCTAAAATTTGCACCTAAAAAATGCTTTTTTCAGATCTTTTTGGAAACTATCTATGTGATCGGAGATTAAAATATCCGGTTTGAAGTTCAAAACCAAATATAAATAAAAATCATCTTGTGTTTTCGCATTAAATTTCTAAGATTTATGATTATGACGTTCGTGATCTTCATAGCTAACTTTATAGTTCTAGTTTCTTTTGAAATTTTTTTGCATATCCTAGCGGAATTGGAGATCAAAAAGGTACGGCGGTGAGTACGTGTCTATAGTCACGGTCACATCCTCGTTTCATTTATTCATTATTAATGGACTTTTCCTTCAGTTTAAGTTTTTATCAACCCCTTATCCATGCATGTTTTGGCAATGACGATAAGAAAAAACCTAATAAATAATCAATCATTGTTAGTTGATATTTCACAATAAATTATTTCTTGTGTATAACAGTGTCAAAATACATAACAAAGTAAAAGACTACAAAGTTCAACAATAATACTGTTTATTATATATAGAAAGGCAAATTCACGTAGTTTTAAATATTTTCATTTCTTCTATGATGAATAAATTTCAACATGCCATAAAATTTTGCTTGAAATATCTTAATGCATCTTGCCTTTTTTATTCATTTGATCTATCGAATCATCATTGTGACAAATTTATTTTAATTAGATGTATCTGATAAAGAAAGATATTTTCAAATAAGAACATTTCTCTCTTTTCCCTTATTTGATAAATTTCCTGATCTTTAATCAAGAACAGTGAACCAAATAAACTCAAGCAATGCGAAGAAATTCAAATTGAGATTACTATCAATACTATCTCAACTGTATCTTTTCCACTGAACTCATTAGATATCCGATTTCTTTAATAATCGCATACAACTAACATTCATGAATGTTCAAATCATTGGTATGTTCATTTACAACAAATGATAAATTTAAAAAGTTTAACCGTATGTGCATCTGATAATAGAAATATAATTGATCGTCATCGATGGTCAAAATGTGATAATATCTTTATTACTTTATACTTAAATAATTTCAACTTCAAATTTAATCGTTAAGACAGTATTAGTCAGCTTGTCTACATAGCATGTTACTTCAGACATCAAGTATTTATTTCAAAATTCGAGTCTAACTTTTATGCTACAATGTAGAGTACAGTTGAAAGCGTAAGAAATATATTTTATTACTCGAAATATTATTTCTGCGAATGTTTAAAAACATATAGATAAGGCACTAATTACTACATTGTCCGCAGCAATTTTTCTCTTTTACTTTACGAGAAACTGTGTGTCTTGATGTCGGCCTCGGAAACCTAGCCATCAAGTGCGACCTGTCTTTTGACAAATATGTGGGGTGTCGATGGGTGTGAATTAAGGAAAAAACGACTTAACAATCTTTGTAAAGCAAAAAAAAGGGAGACTGAATAAGACAAATAAGTACAAATATGAAAAAAATATACAAATAAATTTATAGATTAGTATATGAATCAGTGAACTAACTTTTTTTTGGCAGAATTTTGTAGATTTTATTTATATATTTTGGTATTTTAATCAGATTTTGAAATTATTTTTTGAGTTTCTTTTTAGCGCTTTATATACGTAACGCAATAGTATCTAATTTATATTGAGTTATGAGAAAATAAAAAACACACCTTTTATAAATTAGTTTTGTATCAAGAAAAATGAGCTTCAAAATTTAAGCGAAGAAAATTACTATAAAGTAAGCAATGATATTAGACGAGGAAAATTATCTTGTTAATGTAAGGTTTGTTTTTCTAAGAGAAAGCTGTGATTGTTTTGTTTACATATGTTAATTCAAATGAATAAATGTCATGTTTGTTTTTATATATTTATTTTAGAATACGATAAGTTTGACCTTGTTTTAGTATATAAAAAAAATGAGTTTATTGTTGTGTGTTTGTTTTAGAAACAATGAAAACTGAATGCGTTTTGGAGTGAGTTTTGGTAAGAAAAGAGGAAAGCTACGTACACATAAAAACAAGAGTCATATCTACACACACATCATTCTGCAACAACAGTCAGATCGATACAGAAAGTCATTCATATTCCCACTGACATCCATCTTAAATTCAATAGTTTCAATAATTCTAATAGGCACAATAATTTCATCTATTTCGATAATGTCAAAGTTTCCAATGACTTCAATTATGTCAACAACTCTTCAAAAATTAGGAAATTCCGCAACATAATCGTATCTTGTTTAATCAAAACTAAAGTCATACTTTCTGTCCGTTTGGAAAAGCCGGAATTCGAAAACCACGTGAAAACCTTCAAGAAAACTTCAATTTTACTCCTGAAATAACACTTTTTCGAAAAATGTTTTCATCTGATTGTGACCCAGAATATTCCTCAACTGAAACACGAAGCTTTCCACTGTATCGAACACTTCTAGTACAGAAAAACTACAACATTAAGTCGAAAGTTAGAATTGTCTTCAACGTTCAGCTACTGAACTAAACTCACAGGCCGTCTCGTAACGTTTCAAGAAGTTGAATTCAAATACATTTTATTAATTACTTGAGACTTACCGTCGAACTATATATTCAATAAAAAAATTAATTTTAATCGTCATATGCGCGAAGAAACAATCAAAGCAAAGTTACTCTTAAATTTTCGTCCTCTACTTTACAAGAGAAAGATATTTCTAGCAATTGCCCTAACTCGCAAGCAGCAGTATTAGTTATAGAACGTATTTTGACGTTTGTATCTTGAGTATAATCCCAGATCGTATCAGTAACTCGGACATTCGCATACAAACAGTTCTTTATTTGTTTCTCTTGTTCTCGGTATACAATCTACACAAATCATTGCGACGACGGTTGAGGGTGGTAGTGATTCATTCATATTTGACCAGCTTGTTGGTAATAATGAGCAACCAGACTTGGTCCAAGCTCCAACACGTTCAATATCTATGCAAAAATTCATTTACTTTTGTGCAACAGTTAAAGCAGCATCCGAACAACTTACATTTTTCAGCTACCATGTCTCTCACCCGTATCGATCGAAACATTCCTGTGTGCACATTGCGCTCGTATCTTAATGGTTCCGTGATTTCTACTGTGTTCCATGACGTGATATAAGCACCACTATTACATTTTTCTTTCGACTCGGCAAGTGGCAAACCTTCTGGACATCGCTGTTCATTCTGCAATATGAATTCTTTTATGATCTCCCAATATGGAGGAACCGGACCACGAGATCCGTGACCAATAACACCTTGTGCTGATCGTTGCACGAAAAGTTCAGCTAATTTCTGTTGTTCTACTTGATCGATTTCATCTGTTCGAACATCTGCTGCTGATTTGATTCGATATGTGATTGCAATTTGCAAGTTTGCTTTAATTGTTGAATTATTAATTAGATCAGGCCATGAAATGTATTTGTTAATTTTTAATAGAGCTGGCTTATCATCGAGTGATTGTTTCCATTGATCAGTATTATTGACGCTTGGGTCACCGCCAATACGATGATCCACTATTATTCTACGTCGATTTTCATAGTAATTATCATTCACAGAAGTTGGTGAAAGTATATCCGTTTTTAATCGAAGCTCCAATTCTGTCTCACTCAAGCCATCCGTAAAATAATTAGATTGCAAAATACAATCCTTGACAAGTATTTGCTTTTCATGCATACCACCAACTGTAGTCTCCAGAATAACGTGTGTACCCCAAACATCCAAAAAATCTTTATATGTCTTGGCGTCGTATATGAATGGTAATCGGTCAATAGCTTGCTGAGCATGTGTATTTAATTCCAGATGAGTGTTCGTGGGTTGTATCTCCAACGTATAAAGTGGATATAAATGTTGAATTATAGCTATCATTTGGTTCTCAATGAAAAACTTATTGTGAACGTACGACATATTTTTGATGTGACCCAATACTCCTCCTAGCCAACTACCTGAATCTTGTTCCCATAAATGTATAAATTCTTGTTCTTTTCTAAACAGATACACAATCGGTTCAAGACTTTCAACGTTGCTTGCTATTTCTGTCGAAATAATTTTATTTGATAACGTAGATTTTTCGTTGTATGAGGTTGATAAAGCTGACAACTTGATTTCACCTGTACTTAAATCAATAGTCATACCAACACCTGTTGATATCAAAGACTTTGTAGTTTCTTTCCATGAAGGATGCTGCATATTTGAACCTGGACAAAATAAACCATCATAGCTGATAACAGGGCACAGTTCTGTACGAATTAAGTCTAATGAAGTCTGTCCAGTATGCGCCCAAACTAATAGAATTACAAACAAGCTCAATAGGAACTTCATCTTAGGCAACAATCGTGAGATAACTAATCAAAAGTTAGTAGTATACATATCAGTCGAACCAAACAGTTGTCAATTCAAGTGCCACTAGTGAGTAATCAAATCAATATGGGCTTATATTTATAGCAGTGCATTTTGTGCAAATATTTATCATATCAGCTTGTGGGAATATTTTGTGACAATATTTATTTAAATATTTTTCATTTTCCTACGACTACTATTGACAATGAATATTGAATGCTGAGTTGATAAAATTTCCCCTTTTAACGCACTCTTGCTTATCTCGCCAATACAAGTCATAAAAACATGCGTATTACTGTTATGTGCATTTTTATCTGATAATTGATTGTAATCAATATACTTCAGCTTATCTGTTTCATAGAAATGACGACGGCAAAATATCGACTCATTCTTTTACTAAGTGAAGACCGATACAAATGACTTAATTCTTAATTGTTTTTTCAATCAGTATAGCAAAGGTTACTTATGCTCAATGAAACCAGAGTGGACTCTTTTCTCTGATTGAAATCAACTAGAACAAAGTACATAGTGGTTATTAACAGCCAAGTATTAAAAATTGTCTTATTCACTGACCACACTTTCTGAAAAGAGGCTTCGCTCTGTATTAGAACAACGAATGGATTTGAATAGACAAAACTGTCTACTTCGATATTTTTTTCTTTCCAAAGGCATCAAAAACAGCGTTGTAACTAGGTGCTGATGGATTAAGAGAATATCTACATTCGTAGTAAATCATGCGCATGGACGCTAACCACTGCGCTTTAGTATAAAAAAACCTATAAACCTACCATTTGATTATTTCTCTCTGGATTCATGTCGATAGTCTTTGAAAAAAGGTGCCAATCACTATTATATACAATCTATTAACTTAGTTTGTTTTAGTGACGTTAAAAACAGCAATAAATTTTTCACAAAAGCCCTAATATGAACTGTACAACGTGGTTTTAAATCCATATAATTCTATTTTTGCTTAAGCACAATTAAGTATTTTCTTTGATAGTGTGTTTTATAAGGAAAATAGAAAAGTAGGATAATCTGTTGAGATTTCCTAAATAAGTCTATTTATTTAGGTTACAATACAAACACTTGCTCAGTTATCTTACTGTGACGTTTCTACTTTATGGTTATCTTGAACTCAATACTTTCTCTCGAATTAGCACTCGGAAAAAATTTTTCTATAATTTTCATCCTTGACAGAAAAGCAAACTATTTTTGACAAGTTAAATATGGTTATCGCTATCTATGACAATTAATAAATATTAACTTCATACTGACATATATATCACGTACATATTTTTACTAATAAAGATAGTACAACTAAAATGATGTTGAAGCCTTTCAATATTATGATGAACTAGATAACTCATTTGGTTGTTACCCAACAAAAAAAAACTTATCTTCAAGAGACCACTAGTACCGAATCATTGAAAATGATTTCCTTAAATCATGATATGGAAATATCATCGAAGAGTTCGTTTTATCATATTCAATTGAAGGATATTTTCAAGATAATTGGTGTACTGCTCGTTCCATTAACACTTGGTATGGCAGCAACAATTCTGTCCATACAACAAACAAAACTCAATCAAAACAATCGTGAAAACGATAGCTATAATTATTGCACAAAAGCAGCGTCAACAAGATGTTGATCTAGCTGCTCAAGCAGAACAAGAGCGAGTTTTGGCTACTTATTTACAGGATCTTGCTGCCTTACTATTGAATAAAAATACAACATTCGACAAAAATAGTGCTGCTTCCAGCGTTGTTCGAGCTAAAACATTGACCACATTAATAAAAATGGATGCACAACGAAAACGTCAAGTAATATTATTTCTATATGAAGCCAAATTAATTAAGCGCAACAGTAAATATGCATCAATTAATTTATTCGATGCTGATCTCGACAATTTAGATATGAGTTTATCTGAATCAAAAAGTAAATACTATAAAACATATGACATCATGGATATACAACTTCGTGGAGCTTCTCTAGTCAATAGTTCATTTAAATGGTGTCATCTTGATTTCTCAGATTTCAGTCAAGCAGATTTAAAAGATGCCAATTTCCAATATGCAAAATTGTCCAATGCCGATTTTAGCTATGCACATTTGTCTAACACCGATTTTACAATGGCAAATGTGAGTAAAGCTATATTTGCATATGCCAATCTAAGTAACTCAAGTCTATCAGATGAACAGTTATCAACAGCACTAACACTGCAAGGTGCTATTTTACCGAATTATACAACTGCTCCAATGAAAAATTTGATCATAAATGGTGATGCAGAACAAAAATGTTCCAATAATTATGCTGTTTTTCCATCAGATTGGGTTTTAATCAACGGTAGCATTTCAGCAGTTTGGCATCCTCAAAACAAAATGGAACTAAATAACAAATGCTTCTTTTCGTCATTGTCCCATCACGATATTTCTGTTATGCACCAAATTGTTGATTTAAGAGATTATGTTGATTGGTTTTTCAATGGACGAACACTATATGGGTTTCAGATTACACTATCTGGAACGCGAAATGGAAAACATTATATAATAATCAAGTTGCAGCAAAGGTCTGCTGATGAAAAAATATTAGAGAAAATTACAATTTGTCGTAAGTATAAGACCAAAGTAGAACTATTCAAACTTTTCGTTACGACACTCTACACTTTCAAGATGAATGTAACGTAGAGTGCGTGTGAGTTTAGATGTTGATGTGAAATGTAAATGTTAGTGTTGATGCCGATGTGGATGAAAAGAAGACCCTCAAACACATTCACTTCCATACCTACTTCATAGTCACACGCAAATCTTAGAGAATTCAAATAACGATACATAAATAGAAGTACTTTTACAAAGCTACAATGTAAAAAGTTTGATAAATCTGAGAGCGAGCTAATTTGTAAGTGCAGATCGAGAGAACGCATGTTACTTTACTAAAATATTATCTTTAGATGTTAAACTGAACATGAAATTGGAATAGTGAAAACTGCAGACATCTCTCTTGTCTCTAAATAAGTTTACTTGAAAAAAAAATGACCAAAGAATGGGTCCTCATTAACATGACTCACTGGATACTCTTACACATAGACCTAGGACAGTTCCCAGTTCTATGAACTGTATATTTTCGAAGA
>CAJNOP010000063.1:874513-931924 GCA_905250075.1 Rotaria sp. Silwood1
TCAAAGAACTGGTAGGCACAGATCAGTTCCTATCAAAGAACTGGTTGGACAGATCAGTTCCTATCAAAGAACTGGTTGGGCGGACCAGTTCCTATCAAAGAACTGGTAGGCACAGATCAGTTCTTTTAAAAGAACTGGTTGGACAGATCAGTTCCTATCAAAGAACTGTTTGAACAGTTCTCAAAAACGGAACTGATATGGAACTGTCCAGGGTCTACTTACACATTCAAAAATATTGGATCCATACATAGAATATCTGCTCAGTGAGTTTAAAACCCATTATAATTGCTGCTCATATTGTTAATAGCTCGATGAGAATCTCGATCAAATGTTATATCACAAGTCAGATTTTACATTTTATATTACATATGTCATCAAGTAACAAGTAGAGAGTGAAGACAAGCCTCAATCGTATGATGGTGAATGGTTTTTTTATATGTTTGAGTTGCATGTGCCCATAAGGTTCATGTTATATGAACCAACGATCGATACCAATGCATGTAGTTGAGTGTTAACGGTAGACTATAAAGACACGTCGAACCCAGCAGAGTTTATTGAACGACGAGAAGTGCCTTTTCTCGTTTAATTTTTAGCTCGTTCAATTGAAAATGAATTCTGTGATTCAACGTCATTGGTTTATCAAGAACCAGTCTTTTCAATATACAAAGATCTATTTTCGAATGGTAAAATGGCTACAACTCTCATAGACATTGAAATCATATTTAAAAGACGATTTGATAGTAATTTCACATCATCAGAGAAGCTTATAACTACGTATTGTGATAATATTGCTTTGAATATTTACATAGCACCATGAACTGACAGTTTACTATTATTGTATACAAGAGACGCATTGAATATCTGTCATTCTCAATAGGCACTGCTTATATTCTAATTATGTGCTTAAAGCTCACTTTTTTGCTTCAATGTGTTCAGCATAGATGATGGCTTTATTTCTTAGGCAACTGTGAATGCCGATTATACAACCAATACGGTCGTTCAAAGTACTATTACAGACAAGTATCGCGATCAAACCATCTGGGAAATTGCACATCGACCTAATTCTATAGTCAACAGCGGCCTCATCTTACGAGGGAAGGTCCTTGGGTGTGACCTGCGGATTTCAACGAAACCTACATAGGTTTGTCAAGTTTAGTGTTGATAGTTCATCTATAGATGAATTAGTGGCCCAGACTGAACTGATAAAAAAATTTGAAGTAAAAATAGTTTTTGTCTCGGACCCTGGGGAGACCACAGGCGTGTTTTTGACTAAAACAAACTTGCAAAAGAAATTTTGAAATATTGATGATTCGATTCGCTTTTCGACACTGATTCCAAACTTGCGATTCGTTTTAACTTACATTGTACTTTGATGATTGGAATCTGTAGAGCATTAGTTTAAAAACGTATAAAATCTTTTCTTAATAATAATTTTCTAGGAAGGAAGCAAAGTGACACAACAATAGAACGAAAAAACTAAACTTTTCGTGAAAATATATACGCACATTTTTCTTGTTGAATGCGTGCATCTCTATAGAAAAGATTTCTATTGTTTCTGTCTTTTAACGTGTATTTCGTTACTACTGTTTATAAAAGCATCCCATGTCAACACACAGAAAATATGTATGTAATAGTAATTATCTTACGACTGATATCCTCTTTATTCTCGCTTTTGCTATAATGCATCCTCGTTATTTTTTCTATTTCAACTGCTTTTTCTCCACTAATCGATATAGATTGAGTGATTTCTGAATCGACTCTTATACTACACACACGAATGTTATACTTCATCGAATAGAACATTGAATTCTACATCGATTCATTTAAAAAAAAGTCTATCGAAAAAGATGTTTATTGTTTTATCGCATTTGTCATTCGATTGACGATCAATGGTACAGAAGTTGAAAATTCTACTGTACTAGTTAATCCATACAGAATCACATTATTCAATTTATTGGATTCTCCGTATCGCAATCTATATCGTTGTTGAAATGCTACAGAATTGTATATTTTTTGAGATCCTAAAATATTTTTCACCTACGAACTTCCTAGAAAATTATTATTAAGAAACGATTTTATAGGTTTTTAACTAATGCTCTAAAAATTTCGATCATCAAAGTACAATGTAAGTTAAAACGAATCGCATATTTGGAATCAGTGTCGAAAAATGAATCGAATCATCAATATTTCAAAATTTCTTTTGCAAGTTTGTTTTAGTCAAAAAAACGACTGTGGTCCCCTCAGGGTCCGAGACAAAAACTATTTTAACTTCAAATTTTTGTATCGGTTCAGTCTGGGCCGCTAATTTATCTATAGATGAGCTATCAACACTAGACTTGACAAACCTATGTAGGTTTCGTTGAAACCCGCGGGTCACACCCAGGGACCTTTCCTCGTTAGATAAAAGTTGAAAATTATCTATGAAACGCACATACAAGTACTTTTTTTATTTGATAACAGATAAAATTACTTTCATCACAACAACAATAAATATTTAACAGTTGTATTTACTTACCTTATTCTTATGAAAAACTAAAAATTGAGCCCATTTGATTGCACTAATGCGGATATTTTTTTTTTTGATAGCACTATTTATGGCTCATCCTGTATTTTATTTACTATAGGAGCACATTGGAATTTTCATAACTTGTGAAGAAAAAAAATAGAAACACAATTCCTGTAGGAATCTTTTCTAAGGTACTATAAAATGTTTATAGGCAAAAGTATCATCGAAATCGGATGGAGATATCTGAAAAGATTCCCTCAGCAGTAGAGATAATTGATTTGTCTTTGTGTTTGTCATATTTTTTATAGAACAATTGTTTTATTGATCGAACATCGAAAATATGCTTCCAAGTACATGATCATAGCTTGAACAACACAGAAAAAAAAACATAATAATTCTTTTTGAAAAATTGAATTCAGAAAATTCACTACACTTATAAGTATATGATTAAACTAAATAAACAGCTCATGAACTAATTGGATATCGCAGCGCTTACTGCTTCATCAAAGATTTCTAGAACAACATCAACATTTTCTTTTGTCAATATTAATGGTGGTGCAAATCGAATAACACTGATGCCACCACCACCAAATATAAGTAAACCTCGTTTGTAACACTCGAGTTCGATCTTATCGCGTAGTTCAGGTGCATTTTTCATTGTTTGTTTTGATTCAACAATTTCTACACCAACCATTAAGCCGAGACCTCGAACATCTCCAATACAATCATATTTGTCGAGAAACTTAGCTAATCCATCTTTCAAATAATTTCCAACAATGCGTGCATTTTCAACCAGACCATTTTCCAATAATTCAATTGTTTTTAATGCCGCTGCAAGGCATATTGGACTTCCGCTGAATGTCGATGCATGTGACCCTCGTGGCCAAGTCATGATATCTGCACGAGCGATACAAACACCAATTGGTAAACCCGAACCAATACCTTTCGATGCACAGATAATATCCGGTTCAACATCATAATATTCAGTAGCAAACATTTTCCCTGTTCGTCCCATTCCACTGTGAACTTCATCAACAATTAAAAGTATGCCATTTTCGTTACATATACGTCGAAGTTCTGGCAAGAAGCTAGGTGGTGATGGAAAATAGCCACCTTCGCCTTGTATAGGTTCAACAACAATTGCAGCAACATCTTCAGCTGGTGTCGTTGATTTAAAAATAAAATTTTCAATCCAATTTATTGTTGCTCGAGATGCACTTTCATCATCGGGTAGATTTCCGAATGGTGAATTTAGTCTTTTTGGATATGGTACATGAACAGTATCTAATAAGCGACGCATATAACCAACTTGGTGAATTTTTTTCGATGCCGTTAATGAAAGTGTAGCGAGACTTCGTCCGTGAAATGAGCCCACAAATGAAATGAATCTTTGCCGTTTTGTATAATACATAGCAAGTTTTAGTGCTGCTTCAACTGCTTCAGCACCCGAAGTAGCAAAATAGGTTCGTGTTGGTGCTTTGATTGGAACTAATTCATCGAGTTTCTTAGCTAAATCGGGCATTTGACGATAATAATAAGTTGTTCCACACATATGAATCAATGTTTGGGCTTGTTTTGTAATTGCTTCAACAACTTCCGGATGACAATGGCCAGTAGAACAAACGGCAAAGCCTGAATTACAGTCTATAAATACATTACCGTCAGTATCTTCAATCCAAACGCCGTAAGCTCTTTCAATAGCAAGCTTGTATGGATAACGAATAAATGATGGTGTTACATATTTTGTATCCTCTTCAATTATTGTTTTTGATTTGGGACCAGGTAATTCAGTTTTTATTATCGGTCTTTTTAACGTTATGTTGTTCATATGCGAAAGACTTGTAGTGTACTAATAATTTGTTATTTGACTGTGCTTTTTTTATATCAAACAAACGAAGAATATCTATACATCTCATCGTTATTATCTTTATACTTCTTATCATATTAAGAGAAAGAGAAGGCAAAACAAAAGAACTATCAACTTCTAGGCCATTACAATATTTAATTTGTGCATTGCAACCACTAGATTGCAAACACATGTGATGTGTCTCTTCTACAGCTTATTTTCTATGTGGAAGGATCGAAAGATAAATGAAGAGTGGTGAGATAAGAAGGTAGATCAAGTTTCCCATAACACAGGTAAAAAAACATGACTACTCCTAACACTTGAAAGTGTGTAAACATATGTAAACTATTTTCTTAAAGAGCCTTCTAAGACAAGATGTCATGGGCGGCATCAAGTTTTTCCAAACACGATCGTTAATGTGTGTTCGTATGAGAAAGTGGGAGTCGTTTCCATTAGCTTCATGCATTGCGAAAGATATTCTGGTATTGTAAGGAGGAAAGAAAATTTTTGAATTCTGAGATACCTTCGAAATTTTTAAATTTTAAAGCTTTTGTTTTGAGGGTGTGAACAAGTGTGAGGCATGGGTGTTGTTTGAATGCGGATGTGAATGGTATATTGGTGAGAGTGCAGGTAAGGAAATTGGTCCACTCCCACATGCCAGACTTATACACATACCCTCAAGACAGCGTAGCAAAATTATCTAGAGCAACAACTTTTTCTGTAAAGTAACAGATCAGCATATTAAGTTTGACCTCCACGCCTGACTCATGTTGATAATATCATGACCATTACGGACGATTTCATCGATTTGTAGATCTTCATACAAGTGTTCAAGCAGATCAGTCCATAGTTTAGTCAAGCAATGGGCATCAAGAAGACATACATTGCTAAACAGAATACTATGTCATAAGCAATCGCAAAAAACTTCGTGAGATAATGTAAAACTATTCAATTATTCTGTTAGAAATTCTTTTGCAATAGGTAGCATATGGTGAAAAAGAGCTATAACTGTTTTATTACTTTATGAAATTTAAGATAGAAGCATCGGATGGAAAGTAAAAGCAATGATTGCCATCAATGATGAATTATATCTATTCATAGAAGCTGCGGATGTCAACCTTGATGTCTTCAAATAACTTTTCAATGCTCGTATCTAAACTAAGTAACCTTGTCTGTGCATATACAACATATTTGGGCCGCAGAGTTCCTTGCACGACTGTTCATCTGATGTAAAAATTCCAGTGAATATATCGATGTAGGTCTACATTTTATAGATCTTGAATGTGATTATTGGTCTCGTTCATTGCCACGAGTTTACTCACACGGCTCAATCTTGATTTCATCGAAACAAAAACAATGGGTAACGATAAATAGAAACAATAAACAGAATGAGTTAATTATTGAAATCGAGAGAAAACAACCCAGGAACTTTGGCCAGGGCCAATGCCATTTTCTCCAGCAAAGGCCATCAATGCGATCGGTTCCAATGATAAAGCAACATGTTTGAACTATTGCCAACATTGTCTGATAGCCGAGCCATCGAAGTCTTGATTGATAGTTTCGCTGAAAACATCAACTACGAGAGAAGCAACGAAATGCAGAAAAAACTACGGCTTGTCTTGTTTCCCGCGGCACTGATTGATCAAACTAAACGAGTTTTTCGTAGGAGCGTTCATCGTTGAATAATTGAAATTTCGAATTATTGTGTGTATAGACAATAGCATTTGGAACAGCCTCGTTTTTGAACTGGACGTACAAGTATCTTTCCATTATCGACGCCAAAAGCATGAGTTGACATTGATAAATTTAGTTTCATGTAAAGAGAAGCGTTGTGCTGATCCTCGTGGAATAAACAATTCATCTAGAAAACATAAGATATTGCTTAAGTACGATCGGTTCTTCAGTTTTTGGCCTAAGCTTAGGGAATATTGTTCAAGAAATTGATGGCAAACGTCTTGTTATTGTAGAAAAAGCTTGACGGAACTGCTGAAAATCCTTATGATCGCTACTGTTTTGTTTAGAAACGCACCACAAGTCACAAAAATACTCTAAAAGATCTATAATCAATGCATAGAGTTGACAGCAACGATGATTGTTATGAGAAGAGTGTGTTTCTTTCTTGCAGCACTGTCAAATGCGACACTATTCGTATAGAGCTGCAATGTTAGCAATTTTTCTAAGCGAAACGACATGATTCAAAAAGTTCTTGTCGAATACTCTCACAGCCAAGACGAAAAAATTACAATACTGTAGTCCTTTTTATTCGTCATAGGAACGATTCCAAGTCAGTCATGCTCGCTCGTACACAACCATACAGAAATCAGTTACGATGGAAAACGGCAACTGTTTACGCTGGTCGTGTACTACAATCGTAAATGATGACTCTAGACTGCTGGTGTAGGTGTTGTGTGTGGCTACGTGTTCAGGGTTGTTTCATTAGAAGAGTGATATCCTTGGTAGATGCCTTCTTGTGTTCAACAGTTATTATTTTCAAACATATAAGTACTGAGAAAAATGAGGCAAGTTCAATTTTCTGAAAGATTGAGTGTTTTTTTTCTCATAGAAAAATACGAGTTTTTTTTAATATTTTATAACTCGTTTAAAATTTTTATCTCAAGATAACGGTTTAGACAATGTTTAATATTTACAGATTAGTAGAGCTCGACGAATTGTATCGAGTCATGTAAAAATATCAAAAAAATAAAGTTTACTCCATTTTAAAATTACACGTATCTTATTACTAGTCAGTTGTTAAGTTTAAAAATAAAATGCGTTCATCCATGTTTTGTTTTTACATTTTAATGAGCTGATTATATGTATGACTTGATTAATATTTTGTTTGAAAAATCTACCTGCAATATACGTGGCACTTTCTAACAAGAAACAGTAATGATTTCTGACAAAATAAAAACGAAATCAGTAATTGCAGATAATAACATTCGAAGAAAATTTACTGTACATGAATTACGAACGGTTACTTGCGAACAAAAGTAACTCATATTTAGCCTGCTCTGAATTAAAAAATAATTGGTCAGGTTGATTATCTTCGACAGATGATAAAATAATATTGAAATTTCAAGATTTTCCAACGGTTTTTTTGTTAGTAATCTATAGATCAGAATAGAATAGACTTGCAAAGAAAAGTAATAGTTTTCTGGAAAGTATAGGAGTTTTTAAAATCTAACTTATTCTCATCTACTATAAGAATAAACGCAATGCCTTGAGAACATTTCAAGCGCAATACAGAAGTCAGTAAGTGAATATTATTCAAGCAAAAAATTTCTATTACAAAATGAAAGAATGTAATGAACTAGAGGATTAGCTATATCACTACTATCGATATGATGTTTATTGAGTTACTTCATTACTTCAGTCGTATTTCGAACTTACAAACATACGCTCATATACTAGTCACACAGGAAAAGAGAAAGAAAAACTCACATCGTCTAAGTCAACACTATGGACAAGAGACGAGAATCGAAATGTAATGGTTAATAACTATAACAGAGAAGAGTTCTCATTACTAGTTGCTTTTATGCACAATTGAAAAGAAATAGACTATTAACTGATGTTGATCACAGCTACAGAGTCTGAAGCCATCAGACGAGCAGAATTTTATGCTCAAATTCTCGTCCATTCAATACATATTCAAGTTATGCTTAGTGCAGTTAAGAAAAACTATTCTAGATCAATAATCATCGAAATTAATACTGGTATATACTTCATCAATAATTGAAATATCCGCGAAGACACAATGAATTGACTTTGGCTGATCAACTCTTGTTTACACACATCTTTCTGATGCTCTCATTTACTGATATTAATTCTCAAACTCGTCTAATCACTGTTTGATCGCCCTCTATACGTGATTTTGAGAATTTCGTCGATAGTCTCACAACTAAACCTATCTGTTGCTACTCTCAAATATTTATTTCTTATAAACGATTTTTTCGTTCACTTCTCAATTCCATCAAGCTTGTTCGAGCGATTTCGTCAATGAAAAATGGTTTTCATCTCTGTTCAATGTAAATACAAGCAATTACTATCCTCTCGACTTTCATCTAATGATCTTTGCAAAATTTCAAGTCTTGTCTATTCTCTGTGAGACATAACGCCAAGCCGTATTGGATAATCTAAATGAGTTTGCTGTAACACCATTTTATTCACCATATACTGTGCCACATATCATCTTCAATACTTATACAGTCACGCCTGTCAACAAAACTACGCTTGAAAATTTTCATACATATAATCGGTTTTTTTCATCAATCGTCGAGGGACATCGCTTCGTATGTGCATTACGAACGAATTTTTATAGTAGCAGTGTTCCTGGCCGTGACACTTATATCACTTTTTCTGGTATCTATCTGCAATAGGTGAATCTGATCTGACTCAATGGTCATTTATGTCGAATGAAACATGCCGATGGATTCGTACGAGCGATTGTTTTTATCTTGTTGGTATCTACAATCAATCACGGACGATCATTCTGAATGAAGTATTTTCACTTGATGCATCGCTTCTATTTACAGTGCCAGAATTTCAAGTGAGATGTAAAACTCAAAATGTACTACTTCAATCGACATTGAAATGCTTTTATCATCAATCGTGTGTCGGTATCGACATTTCGTTGATTGACGCTCTTTGCACCATCTTAACACTGAATAATTTTAACTCTTTTTCAAGATTACAATTGAATATAATGTACATAAACTCGACTTATATCTGATTTATCAGTTGAAAAACTTCTCTTGTGAAATATCACAAATATGTTTCAATTAAAAACACCAATCTTTTTTTTTTTATTAATACATATTCTTTTTTTTAACAAAACATTATTTGTGTACATTAGGATAGATACATGTGTCAATATTCTGTATATGATCATTACATTGACAAAGAATTGTTGGTATAAAACTTGTTTGATTATTACAACAAATCATTGAATTTTTTTCTTGTTGATTTGAAACTAAACATTGTTGTAATTCACATGAATATTCATGATGATTTCTATACAATGATGGATTTCTTAAGACTAGAACTGTTGAACATGGATGTTGTTGTAAATTTAATGATGAATAACATGCTGCTGCCGCTGATGTTGTTGTTGAAGTATTTCTACCATATTGATAATCATGTGAATTCATTGAATGACAACAATGATATCGACGAAATGCAGGTGGATATGGTGGTAAAGCTGGAGCATTAATATTAGTTAATTTTTTTTCATTATATAAAAATGGTTGTTCACTATCAGATGATAAAGATGGTAATTGTTCATAAACACTATCATTAACTCCATTAGTTCCATTACTATTAGGAATTTGAATTGATGATTGATGTAAATTTGTATGATAATAATAATGATGAGATCGTTGACGTTGAAGTTCAGTTTTTAAATGATGACGAAATTTTCGTCGACAAATAGCTAATAATATAAGGAATAATAGAAAAAGTAAAAGAAATAATAAAAGAAAAAATATAATTATAATGAATGTTTGATTATGTTGTATAAAATTTGATGAAATCAATGATTGTTGATGATAAATAGAAAAACTTGTTGTTGATTGTATTTCAGATTGAATTAATGGATAAATATTTGTAGATATTGGAATTGTATAAATATTATATGTTGATAAAGATAATTTTTCATTTATACGTATAAGACGAATTATATCATTATTTGATTCTATTATCCATCCAATATTAATAATTTCTTCATCTTTATTAATTTGTTCTTTTGATAAAATAATATATTGTAAATATTTTAAACATGAAAATAATATATTAATATTTGATAATTTTATTATTAAATTTTTATTATAACTAAGATTTATTTCATATAAATTTGATGCACCACAAAAAATATCATTTGTTAAATTTTTTATATTATTTTTTGCTAAATTTAATTTCGTTAATAAATTTTTACCAATAAATATAAATGATTGTAATTGTTCAATATTATTTTCTTCATAATTAAGTTCAGTTATTGTTTCAGGTAAATGAATATGTATATTAGATAATTTTTTTTGTTGACATTGAACAATATGATTTGACCATAAACTATTATGTAAACATAAACATTCAGAAGGACATATAGAATGACAATCACATGCTTCAAAATCACAACAAGAACAATCTAATGAACAATATTGAGAATATGAACATAGAAAATTATTTTGAGATATATTCATAATTGAATGAGAATTACATTGAAGTAAAGATAAATCAGTAATATTAATTAAAGATGAATCAACTATAGAACCAAACCAACAATCACATATTAATGGATTACCATGTAAAGAAAGTTGAAGAATATTATTATTATTATTCATTGTCTAGGAGAAAAAAAAAAGAAAGCAAAATCATTTTTCTACTTAAGAAAATTATCATTGATGTTTTTAATTATAAACTAATAAAATATTCAATTTAACTCTGACACGCCCACCTGAGGTTCGCCTAGACCCCAACCAATTTCATTTAAGTGTTATTCACACACAACGTCAGATCAAATCCTGCCTCTCTAGATATGCTCTAGCGAAGATTTGTAGTATATGCCGCTGACGTCAGCCGTTCGTCATAACTAGTTGTTTACGTAATAAACTATCTCGAAGTACGTGCGAACGCTTGTTGCCCACTTGGGGTCCACCCGGACCCCAGTGAAATTCTTTTTAATGTTTTGTAATTGTAGCCTTAGATAGGGTCTTGTCCTTACATGGACACTTTAGGGACATCTAGTAGAGTATGCTAGTAACAACAATCAATAAGACCAATGCTGTAAAAATAGAGCGTTACTTCAGGAACAATTAGTTTCCAGCTACATTGCATATTGCCGAAATTTCAGTTCTAAGAAAAAAAGAAATCATGCTAGGAACGAGAACAACGTAAAAAAAGATTGAATAAATAGCATTCAAATTAACTGCTGTTCTGTTTGTTCTTCTTAAACATAAGTCTCCTTTAGAACCATTATAGTTCTGTTACAAAACAATGGTAATGTAGTATATTGTTTCTATTTTATCAGGCTGAGGTCCGTATGGACCCCAGGTAGTCAACAAGTGGTAGTCCGAAAGGGGGGCGTTTCAGGGTTAAGATGAATAATATTATAAAGTCATAATAGCTAAGAAAAATGTCATTTTTTTTTGTTGTGTTGTTGAATAAAATGAAAAAGTTTTCTTGGATGAAAAATCCTTCGATAAAAACAAAATGCTGTATTAAATTATATTACTTGACCTATACAATATAAACATCTTACAAAATATATGATACTAAAGATAATCACTTTGAATGCTTAATATATATAAGAGAGATATGAATTAATTAGATTTCATCATGAATAAAATTATATAAATTTAGTTTTCTAGATCATCTTAAATGTTATTAATAAAAATAGATAATTTTATTTTCTTTTTTTTTCATATTGAATTTCATTAAATATAATAACAAAATTATGTCATATTGATTTTTTTTTTAATAGAAAATTAATAAATATTCATACTTACTTGATTATAATTATAGTCTTTTAATGTTCGATTTATTTTTAATAATTCATGAAAAAATTCAAGTGATTCTATTTGATTAAATTTAAGATCAAATATTTTTAATGATTTATGTAACCATTCATTATTAATAAATGTTAAATAATTATTTGATAAATTAAGATATTCAAGTTGTATATTATTATTAAATATAGGTAATTGTTTTAATTGATTATTAGCTAATGATAAATGAGTTAATTTTGTTAATGTTTTTAATAATAATAATATTGATGATGATTGTAATAAATTACAATTAGTTAAATCAAGTTGTTGTAAATATAATGGTAATGATGTTAATTTTATATGTTTATTATGACGAAGACTAAGACCAATTAATTGTTCTTGTATATGATTATGACCAAAATTAATATTAATTAAATTTGGATTATTATCAAGACGTAAATATTTAAGATATAATGGTAATGGAAATGATAAAGTAAATGTTGTTAATAAATTATAACTTAAATCAAGATATTCAACTGATGATGGTAATAAAAATGGTAATTGATTTAATGTTAATAATTGACATGAATTTATTTTAAATGTATGCATTTTATAATTTGATAAAAATGATATTGATGGAAGTGTTTTTATTGATAAACTATGTGTTATACATATTTGTTTTTGTTGTTGTTGTTCAGATGATATATATTCAATTGTTATTGTACACTGTTCATATATTTGATCATTCGAAAAAAGATAATGTTTTATTTCAGTACAATTCCATTCTAATGATTGACTTTTATGGATAAGAAATATAATGAATAATATAAACATCATCTGAAAATATATCTATATATAAAATTGATATTGTGTATATACAAATAAAAAAATATACTCTTTGAATGTATTTGAATAATAGAAGTGCTCGACATTCTCTTATAATAAAATAATTATGTACGCTGCATGCTTGTATGTCGTCTACATACAAACACAATAGCACTATATAAATTAATTCAAATAGCCTTACGTAATAACCAAGAAAGATGATGATGATGAAAAGATTTTTATTAATATATATATATATATCTAAAATAGTAATGTTACTTTGCTATGTCGACAATTAAAAAAAAGTTAGAAGAAGACACCTTGTCGATAGTATTCGATTGCATCATGAATACTTAAGTCAATGATACTAATCGATGGAACGGATCAGAGAGAAGCGTCAAGTGACCTTGATTCACATTGCCTTACTCTTTCTATCTTATCAATACAATCCAATCAATGTTAAAGATATATATGTCGGACGTTCAAAGTTTTATCTATTTTCTTTAATACTAATGATAGAAACAGTTAGTGAATCTCATTTAAGAAAAGCTTACATTTTTTTTTTTTATGTATTCTGTTATACTGCTAGACGATATAAATGATGCTTATGATTGTGAACGGATGGTATTTCATCAGACTCTATGATAAAAGAAGCAAACTTGCTGTCAATAAATATGTATGTATATGATGATTAACATAAAAACATCAACATAAGAGATGAAATGAGCAAATAGAGAAATGAAGTGAAACGAAGATAATTCCCTCTTGAATAGTTGTCTTCATCTAACATAGAAGAAATGAGAAAAAAACGTGTAGATATATATATATATATATTCAGCTCAATTTCGAATGCAAGTATAAAGCGTGACCACAGTTGTATTGATAATTAATCTCAAAAGATCTGTTCATTCTTTTGAAGTTATGATTATACTTTTTTTTTGACACTTTACCAATAATTATTCGTTTTCAAAAAAAAAAAACTGAAATAATAACGACAATTTCCGTCTTAGCCATCTGCTTGACCTCAATTTTTTCTTCATAGTGATATACTATATGTATATGTCAACTTGCCCGATGTCATTAAATGACCATTCACTTTTTCCTTTTAATGTAAAAAGCTCATTCACAACAATTGAAATAAGATAAATTAAGTTGAAACTTTTCAATTATAAGTAGGCAAGGCAAATGATGACTGTTATACTAACTTTTATAAGGCTACACTTATAAACGACGTGTGCTCAATATATAAACAAAAGATACAGCATATATTTCAATAAAAAACGATAATATAGACAACACATCTAAATTTTTCAATGATTTAATGTGACAAGAACAAAAAAAAAAGAACCACGAACATAAACACTCAAGGGTATATACATATATATATTCTATTCTGAAAAGAAAAAGATTCTACATCTACTTCTTTCTTAATCAAACTTGTTGCACCATCAAATATGTCAATAATGACCTTGTAAATAAGATTTTATGTTAAATAAATAAGAAGAATGATTAAAAATTCTAAACATATACAAAACTAAAACAGCTGATTGTTCATTGTACATCAAACTACTTACATATTTCTTTTTTTTTTTTTCTTCAAATAATCATACTTCTTCTCCACTTCTATCATATTTAAACATTACTAGAGAAAAAAATACCGATCTATTCAAATTAGACAAATACGCTTCATCACCTTTCACTATACGAAACATCACACAAATAATCTAATGAGTTCACCTGTTCAAACTTATTTACTATCATATTCCACTTGACCTCTTTCTTTTTCTAATTAATTTGATCCGCTTAAAAGAAAATTATAAAAGAAAAAAAAAAAAAAAAAGTAGCAATGTATAGCTTTTATTAATAATACCTTCTTCTTTCTTCTACTGACAATTATTTTTGACAACAAAAGAATAAAGCACATATGTTCAAAATTTCTATTCAAGCAAACTTACTTTCTTGTTTCACAACATTCAATCGATTGCGCAAAGACAATTGCATGTATATTTACTATTAAATTGTAACTACATCTAAGACATGCATTTGCTTATTTTAGAATATATATGTATATTCATATTTCTATTGTATCTTAATAGAATGACTGACATTGCAAAGGAAGATGATTTTTTTTTAACATAGCTTCTCCTTATTCTTCTTCTTCCGTTCTCTCATCTCTCTTTCTTTTGGCTGCCCTACTGTGCTGTTCAATCATTGATGTTCGAGTGGCACATATATACACTTATTTTATATTTTTTTTTTCTCTTCTCAAATATCTCAAGAGTGCATATGACAGTAGTACTACTGGCATAGCGTGCTATTAGATCATTAAAGTTTGTAGTCAATTGGATTCTATCTCATCGTCGCGACATAACATGCAATATTTTCGAAGATAGATTAATTTTTAAAATTTATTAGTATTTGATGAGTTTGTCTTATCATAACATATAATTATTAATATTTACTTACTAGTAGTAAAATTTTTTCTTGTAAATCAAACTTGACTTATTACTTGACAATTTACCTTTATGTTTCTTTTCCTTTTTCTGCTTTTTTCTTTTTTTTTGTTGTATTCATGTAATTTATAAATCGATTTTTATACGCTTGACTCAACTGTGTCAAGGCAGATTTCAAACGATTATTTAAATGCTTCTATTATTACATTGATTTGACAAAGCAGTTTGTTTTAATCGATATATATATACGTCTATGATAATTGCTGTAATTATTTATAACACCGTTTGTTTCGACATATACACATATGTAATCGCCTAACATTTGAGACGTATAGCGCTTCCGATGTTAATAATAGCGGGAGGTTGCTTATGATGATAGAAATCAAGCATAGGTTGCCTGGAGTCGTATACAAACTAGACAAAATGTCACTGAAAGATGATAACGACGATTAAATGGATAGACTTTTTTTTGTTTTCTATCTTATGAATGCCGATTATGTATTTAGCCTCATGAACAGTTTTCGCATATGTAATATTAAGTTTTTCTTCCTATTAGTCAATATTAATGAATACATATTTATATATACATTTTATTTTAAGTTATTATAATATTATTCATATAGACAAATATACATTTTAGAACACGTGTAGTTATTTGATATGATGAAATATTGGGAACGAGAAAGAATAATCATCATTGAAGGATAGATTATTAACAATGTGATAGAAAAAAAAAAGAAAAGATGATGAATAGAAAGCAAACAGTCGTTTTATCGATCTGAATTGCATATGTGTTTTGTGTATGACCTGAACAAATGAAAAGAAAGACAAAAGAAAAAGATAACAATCGATTCACTTGACTAATATAAAGTAATTTTTACAGGTCAATAAATTCGAAATTTTACAGGAAGTATTTTACTCTATTCTTTTATTAATTAATATAATGGTAAAATAAGAATAAAAAAAAAAAGAAAGAAAGAATAGACTTTAAGATACCATAATCAACTAATTTATTTAATATGAATTTTGAAGAAAAACTTCATAGTTGACATATTCTAATAGACAAAAAAAAACAAAACATATTGATGATAATATTACATGATTAATTTTTATCTTATTCATATAAGTTTCCATATAGAACATAATAATTACATCATAAGAACAGTCGTTAGCTGATGTAAAAAGAAAAGATGATGTGTGTTAATTGCTTCAATTGATAAGTAAAGTGAGCTTGAGTTTGTACAAGACGATACTTCACATGAAATTGAATGAGAGAGATTAACTATTGTCTGTAAAGATTTTATAGATAACTCATAGATTCTTTTTTGTTTCCTAATATGCATTTATATTTATTGAAAATTAAAATCCGAATACAAACAAAAAAATCAAACTGATCAACTGTTTTTTTTCCAAACAAGCCAATTGGGAAAATATTATTGTTTGAACATGATTTTAGGCATAGTGAAACATCGTTTTTGTTTGGTTTAAATTAATATAGAGATATTTGCTCAGTACATTAATGTACAGAATTGTATATCAGAAAAAAAAAGTAAAGTTAAACTTTGATAATTAATAAGTTTTCTTTTCGTAATCACATCCGAAATTGATAGATGAGTAAGAACAGTTCTTAGAATATATTATTATTATTATTGTCTAACATTAATAAATAATCATATTGAAACTAAAGATTAAGTTTGATTGATATATGAAATGTTTCTCGTTGAATTCAGTATAGAAAGTTATAATTTCATTTTTCTTCTATTGAATGATAATGTTTATTTATCTTTTAGAATGCTCAATGCACTAACATTGAGAAAAATGTATTTTAATCACCAAAATTATCTAATTGTAAAATGAATACCAAAACTATCAATGAAGAGAGTGACTTTATTTACATTCACATTCATACTCATGCTCATTTACAATAAATTTGGTGATGTCAAAAATGCTTATCTCACCAACAGTTTACTCTTATATGCGATTGTAATAATAAGAAAAGCTTGAGTTTAAAACAAAATATAACTTTATTTGAAAAAAATTGTAGCTCGATTTAGAAAATTGATTTTCTTCTCATTTATATAATAACCATACAATAGATACGGCTTATCTGGATGTAAAAGGAATATACTCTTTGCCACAATCGAATATGTTCGATCTTCGAAAATATGTTTTATTTATTTTTCGAAAAAGTCAAAACGATTTTTGGAATTTACAAGAACTCAGAAATTTTGTCATTGTTTATTTCTTTAGTGTGAATATAGTAATTAATTTTTTAATGTTGCAAGGAATTAATTAGCTAATGCAAGTGTTCTATTAAGGGAAAAAGTTAACATTAAAAATTAAAACAGGTCATTGAACTTGCTCATCTAAATTTTCCATTAAAAAGAAAAAACCATAGTCTTTTAAATAGGGAATGTTAGTATAAAAATACATGATAAATTATCTTTGAACCTAGAATATGAGAAATTATATGATTTTTTTTAATCATTATGACTGAATATAATTATAACTGAAAATAGACTGTTCATTATCCATCTATTTATTTAGTTTGTTTCTGAGTGTTTTTACTAAGTTACTGTTTCCACTTTTTTTTGGTCAATTATCATTATTATCATCGTATTTGTTTCATCGACTCATCCTAATTGTACTCTAACTTATATTCAAGTTGATATAGTATGATAAGACTAGCATCTTTGAAGATTTATTTCCGTTTAAATGTATTCTATCATCAGACGAAAGAGATGAAGGTAAAGCTACGTATCTAATTAAGAATGACGGTTAATTCTTATAAAGTATAACTCTATTTTAGTATAATCAAAATATATTATATGTTATCAACAGATAAATTTGCTGGTTTGCATAAATTTAATAAAACAATTTCGATAGGTTCTTCAGTGAATATAACAAAATATTCTAAGCTAAAGAGAGGCATTTTATTAAAAGACCTATGAAAAAGAACCATGTTTTCTGTAAGATCTGTCAAAGCTCATTAGTATAATATTTTTCAATAATATGACTAACATGTATCCTAATTTATTCGAAGAGAGTGTAGTATGTGAGAAAAATTATGTCATTTTGTAAAGAAACCTGTTGGATCTAGTTGACTTTAAAATATTTTTGGAAAATTTTAAAGTCAACGCCGACATATACATATTTCTCAAGCAAAAATATGTTTGAAGTAACCTTTCGAATGATCAGGAGCGGCGCAAGCGGAGGGTTGGAGGAGGGTACCCTCTGCTTTGAGAATTCTGGTTCAGATTTTTCCTAATTTAGAGAGATTAATGAACAGTTTTCTCCGATTTTGGAAAAATATATCGGACAAATTTTAGGCTACTTTATTCGATTTTTGAGTAGCCTCCCCCCTGTTCTGACCTCTTCGCGCCGCCCCTACGAATGATTTGTTTCCTCTTGGTGAAATAATTAAATTTCTAGTTTTATACTTTTCATATAGAGTTCTAGTGAAAAATACAACAATAACGTTTCTTTTTTCTACGATTTCAACCATTTAACTCAAATTCAAAGAGTAATTTAAATGGCTAATGCGGTTTTTTATCATATGTATTCTATACTGAAGTCTCAGAGATGAACTATAATAAGAAGTTTTCTGAAAATCCGAACAACATAGTTTTCTACTTCTAGAATACATGAAAATTACTTGTAAACAATATCATCTTAAAAAGTACAAAAATACGAGTTGGTCGCATTCTCTATGATTTTCACTTCAATGCGGCGACTTCTCATTCTGTCCTCTTTCAAATGATATACTTAATAACTAATTTTCAGTCTTTTAACACCTGTAAAATTACCGTGTTTTATTTTTCATAAATCTTCTGCTTACAGTCCATCTATAATATTTTGTTATAGAACTCGATCGATAGAGAACTTCATCTACTATTCATATCTCCATTTAGATTTGAGTTAAATACTTGATATCGCAAAAAAAAATACGTTATGTATTTTTAACCAGTACGACATATCTTTTTTTTTCTCTTGTATGTTTATTCAATGGAAAAAACGAAAATTGAAGGTGATAACTGAAAAAGCATTAGTGATAACATAGAGACACACTTATTTATTTATATATAATATGGAGTACATGAAGACAAACGAAAAAGAAACAAAAAAAACGAAGAAGAACGTTTGTGCTAACGTGCAAAAAAAAAGTGTACATAATCGCATAAAAGATTTGTCAATTGAAAGATAAATTAGGAATGTGTCTTTGTGTATATGTATTCATGTGTGAAAGAAATAAAGCGTTTGACGAGAAGATTTCCTGACTAGTCATATCTACTCGTCACGAATCGTTTGTTTCAATTATAAATGATCATCATTCTCACACTCGTTGTTTAACAATATAGAAAGAGATTCTCATTTGAATACACATAAAAGAAGACAAAAAAAAGAAATTTTCTTGTTTGTAATAAATGAAAAAAAGACCAAAAGAAATGTGAGATTGAGATGAAAGAAGAAAAAAAAAAAAAAAAATTCTTTTTTATTTTTTTTGCGTTTTTTTTTTAAACATAGAAATTCATTCACTTTTGTTCATCATCAACATCTTGTACTTCATTTGGACCATTATCATTATCACCAGGCATATCCGTTGTCCATAATGTAAGATTGTCACGTAGAAGTTGCATAATTAATGTTGAATCTAATAAACAAACGAAAAAACTAAAAATAAATTTATTATTATTTATTTAAACCTTTGTATGTATCTTCATTAAGTGTATCCAATTCAGCAATAGCATCATCGAATGCCTTTTACAAAAATTAAATTAAATTTATATCAAAAATATTTACAAATAAAAATTTTTTTTTTTACTTGTTTAGCTAATCGACAAGCACGTTCTGGTGTATTAAGAATTTCATAATAGAATACTGAAAAATTTAATGCTAAACCAAGACGTATAGGATGTGTTGGTGGTAATTCATTTTGTGCTATATCATTTGCTTTTGTATATGCAATAAGAGAACTTTCAGCAGCTTCTTTACGATCTTCTTGTGTTGCAAATTCAGCTTTATATCGATGATAATCACCTTTCATTTTTAAATAAAATACTTTACTTTCACCTGATGCTGCATTTGGTAAAAGATGTTTATCAAGTAAATCAAGAATATCTTGACATATATCACGTAATTCTTTTTCAACCTAAATTTCTTTTCGATATTAAAATTCAAAAACAAACACAAATTTAATATATAACATACCTGGGAACGATATTTCTTTGTTAATGCAATTTTACTATTTCCCGATTTATTTTCTTCTTTACTTTCAATATTCGTAATTATACGCCATGATGCTCGTCGTGCACCAATTAAATTTTTGTAAGCAACAGAAAGTAAATTGCGTTCTTCAACTGTTAGTTCTTGATCCACTTTTGCTACGCGTTTCATGGACTCAACCATTTCTATTTTATTTTATAAAATTTTCTTATAAATTACAAATAATTTCTTTGTATTTTTCTTACCTTCATATCGTTCAGCTTGTTCAGCTAATTTAGCTTGATAAACATCATCTTCACGTGTAGCCGACATGATTATATTATTGTATGTTAATGAAAAATAATCAGACAAGTGTTTTGAATGTATAAGAGAATAAAACAAACAAATAAACAAAGAATATTAATTGTCGATTTAACGACCATATTGTTTCGTTGAACAATTCACTCATATTGAATTAAATAATGAGGCAGAGATAATAGAAATGAAAAATTATGATTTTAAATTATATTTTTTAATAATAATATTTTAAAATTCAGAGAAATAATCTAGTTTTTAAATTTAATTTTATCTAAAACGACATCTATAGATGGCAGACAATAATGACACATGAATTGATTTTTCTTTCTATATATACAAATATTTATTAAGTTCGTTTTCAAGTATTAATTAAAGAAATCTTATAAATTCTTTCATGTTATTTCAGAATAGAAATTGAAAAAAAAAACATATTTGTCCTATAATAACGAATTCTATGCATAATAATTTTTCTATTAAAACTAAAAAAGAAAATCATTAAAAAGTTGTATTCATAATGAAATCTAATTTTTGAACATGAATATTCTTCTACAAACAAACGAATAATAATAATAATAATAATAATAATAATAAGAGTACAAAAAAGAAAAAAAATGAACGAATATAATGTATTATTCTATTATCTGACTGTGCATAGTATATGTCAAATGATTTGTTTTTATTTTTATTTAATAAACTAATTGTTGAATCATTGGATTAAATAATGGTGATTGGTTTGGAAAAGTATTTGTTGGTATAGCAAATGTATTCATAGGTGTCATCATTGGCATACCATTTGAAATCATTCGACCATGTTGTATCATTGGACGATAACCAAATGACATACCAGGATGATGTACAGGATATGTATAATTTGAAGGAATAAAAGATGATTGCATTTGAAATGGTCGATACATAATTTGTTGTTGTTGAGGTTGTTGCATAATACCTAAAGGTTGTGGTTGTTGTGATGCTGGCATAAGTAACATTGCTGATGATGATACAATGGATGGCATAGGTTCCGATGAGATATATTCAAAACTTGATGATGATGAAAAACTTGGACTATTATCAACTAAATTATGAATTACAGCTGGTCGTCTAATTGAACCCATAGTCGATTGAGATCGATAACCATTACTAGTACTAAGAATACCATTAGAAAAAGATGGTAATTTATTAAATGGTGAATCTGATTGTCTATAACCATTACAAAGTGGACGATCGACTTTAATAAGACTAATAAATATAGGTTATTTTGTTTTTTTTTTTCGAATAAAAATAAAAAACATTTACCGTGTTCGTACAATTGGTGGTGGTGCATCTTCTTGCATTTCTTTTTGAATAAAACGTGGTGGTGGTGTATGTGATTGTTCAATAACACGTTCAACAATTTCCTGAGCTTGTGGTCGAATAATAACCTAGAATAAGATAATAAAAAAAGAGAGAAAAGAACAAAGAAATTTATTTCTTTTATCTACTCTTACTCTTTCCATAGTAGGTCGTTCAGGTGTTGGAGCTCGTTCAACAACACGTTTAATAATTGGAGGTGGAGTTGCTACACGAACAACATCTTGTGTACATCTTGTTTCACGTGTAATCATTCGACTTTCATATTCATAATCATCACTACTTTCACTATCCGATGAAAATGATTCTGGTGAATATGATCTTTGTATCGGATTATATATATTTGGATAACCAGCTGATATTAATATTGGATCAGTACCATAACCAAATGTTGTAGTTCCATTATTTGGATAGACAAAATGATAAGACATTTGATATTATTTTCTTTGTTTTTGATTTATTTTGTATGTATCAAATAAAAATCGATAATGAAAATGTTTTGAACTCTCAAATAGTTACTATCATCGTTACGGTTCAATGCACTATAGATAGACCAATAACAAAACACGTTCACATAAAAAAAGATATCAATATATATGGTGAAGAAGAGACGATGACCTCGTCATTGAAATTTAAAATGAATAAATGATATTTTCAATATTGTATTCATTATCGATTTAGTCAGTTATTGAAGCTATATCCTTTAGTTTTGAACATGAAGGAGAGCAAAAGCAATAAAAAAAAAAAAAAGAAAGAAGTAAATACGTCTTCTTTCATATAACCGTCCTTTTATTAAATATATATATCGCTTTTTATGCATGATGAATTACATAAAACTAAACAACAATCATTAACATTTTTTCTAATTTTATTTTGATTGAAGGAAAAATGAATCCATTGTTTGTCCATATTCACAGGAAGAAGAAGAAAAAAAAAAAAAGGCAAGAGATAAATGTTTTTATTTTTATTTGCCCAAGCCTGATGCAAATTTAGCTGATGCAAGTCGTTTACCCAAACCAGAAGCAAATTTAGCTGATGCTAAACGTTTGCCAAGACCACTAGCAAATTTAGCTGAAGCTAAACGTTTTCCAAGACCACTAGCAAATTTAGCTGATGTAAGACGTTTGCCAAGACCACTAGCAAATTTAGCCGATGTAAGACGTTTATCTAATTCAGAGGAATCTTCTGAACTAAGATCATCCCATTGTTCATCACTATTAATCAATACTGTTGATTCAACAGTATTGAAATAGAATAAAAATAAGACGGTTAGAAGACTAACAATAAGAATTAATTTTGTCTTCATATTAATGATTATAAAATAAATATGACGATGATAATGATAGGTGAATAGTAGGAACTGAAATAAAAGAAAGATATATAATAATCAATCATTTTTTTTATTTTTTTTAAAAAACAAAAATAAAAATAAAAATAAAAATAAAAGACAATTCGCTAGAGATAATATAATAAAAATATCTTATACTATGATAATGATATATGAGTAGAATATGTTCATATACTAACTCATTTTTTTTATAAAGGTTCTATATGGTTAGTTTCCGGAAAGATAAACAATTGATTCTTTTTCATAGTTTTCTCTATCATACTAATAATCAATTGAATATGAACGTATTAATAAATGAGATTCCTTCTTCTTCTTTTTTTTTTTTTTTTTATATTTTGTTTGCATTTGTTCGTTTGAAAATCTCTTATATGAATATAATTATATTATACAAAATGAATCGATAGATTAATTGAACGAATGATTTACATATATTAAAAAAACAACAACAACACCAATATGAGAAATGGAAAATTGATGATGATTAATGGACAAATATGTTGAATAGAAGTAATTGAAAAGGTGGTAGGCGAATCTTTTCATCTATTGATTAGATAAATAACAAAAAACATATGTCCGTAATGAACTGAACTTTTTCTTTTTCGGATACTTCACATCTTTACTGAACAGAAAAAAAAAATAAAAACAGAAACCAGTTCTAATGCATGTTCTGTTCTCAATATGAGAAATATGAGGTGCAAAACTATATACAAGGTCAAGAATTCCTTACCGTGGTGGCTTTTATCGATCTATAAATATATGATATTAAATAGAATTTTCTTTCTCGTGACAATGTATTTGATTGTTCTCAATCTCAAGAGATAACATAAAGCTGAAACATTAAAACATTTCTACACCTTAGCTAGAACACAACTGCATGCATCCTTAGAATTCTGATTGATCGTTCACAATAGAATATGTTCTTAGTTTATGAAGATCGATGCATTTAATGCTGAGCTTTTTTTTTTTTTATTTTATATTTATATGGCATTGATATATAAAATGATGTCTAGTCTAGTTTTGTTCGTGTGATCGATTTCAGATAATATCGATTAAATGTAAGATTGAAGAAGAAAAAATAAAAACGGAAATTAAAGAAAATGATTTAATTTTTTTTTTTTCATCTTATTCATATATTATATCTTTTTCTTCGACATATGTCATATTCTATCATCTAAAATATAAGATTACATATTGAAAAGAAATCTTTTTTTTTACGATAGAAAATAGTAAATGATGGGTGAGATGTCACATCATTGAATATTAATATTTGTTGATTTTGAGAAATAAATGTAATCATTTCATGCATTTATATTTCTATTTTTATGCATGATTAACAATAGCTAAACTATAGAAAAAAATCTTTTATTTTTATATGTAGAATTGAATAAATATTAAAATAAAAATTTCGAATGATTGAATATTTTTAAATAATATTAAATCTAAAGATTAATTTTTTATTTGAAAATGTATTTATTAATAAACTATATGAATTTATCTTCTTAGTACAATGTTACTCTAAACAGTCCATAAATACATATATTGAAGGAATTTCTATCTTAAATTTTTGATTAAAATATTTTTTTTTTTCTATCAAAAGATAACATTTCAAATTCTCTACAAAAAAAACCATATATATAATAAAATCCAAAATTTTGTTTTTTTCTAAGATCTATTTGAAAAAAAATAGATGATAAAGTTAGTCATGATTATCAACAATTGTAAAAAAATAAAATCATGAATCAACAAAAGTTTATCGCAATGTAGTTAGCCTTGTTATAAAGGGAACAAATACTATATAGATAAAAATGATCAATAGTAGAGCTCTTCACACACACACCTGTCGAACAAGTTTAACGCTTCAACATTACACATTTTTCATTGAATACGATTTGTTTTCGACAATTTCAACAGATTTTAAATATATTTATCGGTTTTAATCCAATATTTTCTAAAAATTACTAGTGTACTGAATTTGTTTAATTAAAATTCCATTAGACGATAGTTTATCAAATGAACTAATGTAAATTATTCATTAGGATTACATAAGAGAAAATGCATTATAGATAAACGAAATAATATATTCTGTTAAATAAAACTAAAAAGCAAAAATATTATACATGACATACTTGAGTTTATTGTACGATTCTGTTTGATTTAAAAAAAAACACGAATAAGATTATATTTGTTAAATAGTGTGTTCCATTTTGTATAGAAGAATTCAAACGTTACCTGGAGTAGTACACAAAAAGAAATTTTGTTTCAATCAAGTGAAGAACAGAGAAAATACGAACAAATGTAATTATTTATGACCCAACTGTTATGATAATTCTATGAATTAGTTTTCCTAATATAAATTAGCAATTGTTGATTGACATTGTCTAGTGTGGAAAGTGTTAAATTATAATATTGGATGTAAATTATTTTTTAATCTTTCTACGAAGTGTAATCAATGAGTTTTATTCATTATGAATTTCTTTTATTAAACATTAGAAATAGATTTTTTGCGAAAAAAACTAATAGTTTGATAGATATATGAATGAAACTCTGATTTAGATTGAGTAATAAAATCTTATTCTATCTGTATTTGATTTAAAAGAAAGTGAAATCGATCCATACAAATGTAATTAAATGTTAGAAAATTACAGATTTTCAAATTTTTCTTTCAAAAAAAAAATACAATGATTTTAAGGTCTTAAAAACTAGGAAATAATGTCCATTTTAATCCTTTAAGATTTTCAGCTCCTAATCGTAACAATTCAGAATATCTGATAATTAGATGGTTTTAACAAACTACAAAAAGAGCATATTTTGATAGAGCTGATTTATCAGTGTTGAAAACGAATGCCAGTGTAATTAGTGTCTCAGTAGATCTTGTTTCGATGAGTCACTCTTCAGTATTTTAATACTTATATTAATACTACGTCGTATTCCTAGACTCAATAGAGTACTGTTGAACAGCTAACCTACTTTTCAACAAAATTCTTCATACCAAATGTTCAGAGTATAGGAAGGAGTTGGCTCAAACCGAAGAAGTACAGACTGGTGAGGAAGAGTTTAAAAAGCGGTTTCTGACCAGATGTCCTCTATAGTTGTTCACTAAGCATATTTTGATGTAAGTGGATTAATTAAAATTCCTATTTTGCGACATATTAATTATTTAATTAATTAACAGTAGAGCTTCCATTGTAGAGAAGAATGTTTATTATAATGAATAAAAATGAATTATGTTAAATTATGAATTTGGTGTAACAAAAAACTGAGTCAAGTTTTATTAGTTTGAAAACCATCATTGAACTTGTACTATAATTTAACAAGTTTATTTTGTATTTAATGGCACATTTAATCTTTCAAACCTGAGATCTCTTTCAAATACTGAAAAAAAAATTTTTTTTTTATTACCATTCTGTTAAAAGTCTTTGTAGTCTTAGAGAATTTAATGTTCTGATTACAATTATCAAATTTTTGTTTTCAAAAATACTTCAATAATCAAAAAGATCTTCAGTACTTTCTGAAACCTAAAATAAATAGTATTAGACATGCACGAGCGTATAAAATCTAATTTCGTTTGCAAAAAATATTTACTTGATGTAGAATTTTTTTGCTAGTCAAGTCTATAAAAATCGTTTTTTTTTCTCGGAATATTTTTATGGTATGTGCTCTTCCACATAATACTGTTTTTAACTTAAAATTTGATATTTAGTAAAGCACTTTTAATTCAATTACGATACTCAAGAGTCAATTTGTGTCCTTTTTCGATTTATATGCGGTAGTTTTCAAGCAAATATCATATTTGATGTCTTTCGATCGAATTTTAACTTTTAGTTCCTTTCAAGGATATGTCAAATAAAGAATTTCATAAAAATAACTATTTATATGTTTAAACACCTCTGCTTTTGTCTTCAAATGACATTTCACAAGTACAAAATTGCACTTCTACTACCAATGCGGTTTTTTTTTAATGAAATATCTTATTCAATACTTCTTTTTCAGTTTTTTTCTACTCTCCATCAAATAAATCTTTTTTTCGATGAATGTAGTTTTTGAACTTGATGCAACTCAGATGTCACATACTGTTTATTAGAAATTTCAAAAAGTATTTCAAACTTTTCTTATTATTTGAATACTATATTAAGAAAATGTATTATTTGTAATCAGCACATTGAATCCTAACAAACTATAAAAGTTTCTAACAGAATCATAACAAAAAAATAATTTCATTACGTGAGGAAGATCGTAGTTGTGAAAAATAGAGTTATAATAAAAAATAAAATAAATTATGTAAAAACTAGTTTGAGTTTAGTAACAGTTCTCAAACTAAAAAGAAAACTAGAGTTCAGTGGCGTACGCAGGGGGGCGAGGGGTCCCGAGTCCCCCCTTGAGACGAAGAATTCCTGGAGGGGGGTACAGGGAAAAATTTTTTTGCGCCATGGCGGCCTCCTCCTTGAAAAATTTCTGCGTACGCCACTGCTAGAGTCAAACATTTTTTTTTTTTAATACATCAAGTCTGTAATTCGACACACATTCTTTCTTAGTCTTATTATATTTTTAAAAGTAAATGTTTTTATTTTATATAAAAATAAAAGAAATAACCTTGACTGATTAACTTACCTGTAGATGATAGACTATGATAAAAATAAAATTCCTAATATTTCAAATAATAATTATATATTTATCTATTCTTGTCGTCTACTTAATAAAATTAACATAATAATGAACAATAAGTCTTATCAGAAAAAATATGCTGCAAAAAAAAAACTCTATGCGATATTTATTTTAATGGTTTTTATTTCTTAATATATTGTCAACTTCTATTGTTTAATGATTCGTTATAGAAACCAAAAAATACAACGTCAAGTCAAATATAAATCTAACAATAGTTGACATATAAAATATCATTACTAAAAGATTCTATTCAAGTCATCTTAAAAAATATATTTAAACAACAGGAAATTTAACTTCATATGAGAAAATATTATAATTCATATTTTTTTTTTTTTATATGTCATCATTAAATTAATTTTTCAAATTTTCTTTTCTTTAACTTCCTTAAAAGTAAGCATAAAATGAGTCATATTACATTTCGAAGTATTTCGTAATTTTATATCTATGACACGTTACTGGTGAAGTCGAAAAAGTGACAAAAAAAAACCCCACATAAAAATCATTAAAAATGTAGTTTAATAGGAAAGTGTGCTGAGTACAGTTTGAAAGAACTTTGTTTTTTTTATATAATTGATACAATTTAAAATTAACAATATAATTATTTTCAATAAATAAAAATTAAATTATTGATGTTTAATGTTTCATAATCCGAAAACAAAAACTTAATTGAGTTTTGTATGTCAATAAATGATTGCAATAGAAATATGAAATTTAACATTATTAATCTATAAACATTTATAAATGCGAAACATAGTCATTCACATATTTTTATTCGAATTTCTATTACTTGTACAGAGAAACAACGGAAGTAGAAATTTAAGTGTTTGCTGAGCAATATAATTACATTAAATGACGATGTTTGATTTTATGTAAGAAAATTTCAACACATATGCAATTCTATAAAGAGAAGAAAAACAAATATCAATAAATTCATTTTTTTTTATTTTTAAAATTTAGTTTAAGAAATATTTGAATTTTATTCACACTTTTTACAATATACCTTTAGCAATGTTTTATGAGGATGCACAACGTCATTTACCTTTTGATCGTGTACAATCATCTAAAACATCATCATCATCATTGTCAAATGATCCTTTACATAATTGGCTTTTTATTATTGGTTTAGTTACAAGTGTTTTATTTGTATTATTATTGTGTATTCAATGTATTCTTAAAATATGTCGTCATTATCGAAGTATTGATTGTAAAAAACAAACTCCAATCTCTCGTATAAACTCTTCTCGACAAAGTTTACCATATATTGATAATAACTCTAATCGTTTAAACTATAGAAAAATTCAATGTAGTAAATCAACGAATTCTACACAGCAGATATTAAATAAATATTCAAATCATAAGCGAATTCAGAATATTAATCATTCAATTTCCCACCCAGATCAAGTTTCACTTATACCAGTACATGTTGTATGACTCAAAAAAAAGAGAACAGTCTTCCATGTAGATAAATCAATTATTGAGATTTGCCTTTTCTTTTTATTTCTGACAATGTATTGTTATAGTTTTTTATTTATTATATGCATGAATAAATGTTCAAAAAAAAGAAGAAGGAAAAGAATGATTTAAATGAATTATTACCTACGTTATATATTCTTCTTATTGTCTTTCTTTATAATTGATAGTTAATAGCTTCAGTAATAATGCAAAGAATATCCCTATGGGGATTCTATGACATTATCGATAGCTAATGACAACAATTCATTTTTTTGTTTTGTTTTGTGTATATGTTCTTAGATTTATTTTTATTTTTTTATTCAATTATATTCAAAATGAATAGACTAATGTCTTCGGTGAAGTATTGCATCACTAAGTCTATTGAACAAAAAAAAAAAAAAAAAATATAGTGTTTTTTTTTTTTTTTTGGTCTATTGTTTAATGTTTGTCTTGTTGTTGGCTTTGTTTGGAAATAGATTTCATCATATTGTTATGTTTTATTTTTGATTCAACAACTGATCGTTTCCAAAAGTGACGGTGTGGTAAACGTTTCCAAAAACGTGAGTTAATTGCACGAGTATCAAATTCATATGTTGGATAATAAGTATCCATATTGATCCAATCATTATTAGCAAGTGAATATTCATCATTTTCAAGTGATGCAGTCGATATTATTGTCATACTAACAATAACGATGAAAAAACATAAACATGTAGTCATCAATTTTGTATGCATAGTTACTAGATATTTAAAAGGATTTAATGAATATTTTTTTTTTAGTAAAAATATTTTTAACCTGTTTATCTATGTAATAAAAGATGATAATAATTGCTTATTCGATGAAGTATTGAATGATGTTAAAATGGAAAAAGAAATAGACAAAAACAAAGACTTTGATATGAATTTCTCTCGAAGTTTTTCTATTCTCTCAATAACTAATAGATTTCGGATTTTGTTATTGTCTCTTTTTTTTCTCTCTCTCTCCCTCGAAATATGTATAGAATGGATCAGATATAAAATTGCGATATAGAAAAAATTAAAATATCTTCGCTTTGATTTCTTCAAATGTGTTAATTGTTTTTTGTATTAATTATAGAAGTTTGTTTTTTGTTTTTCGTATGAAAGATGTGAACAAATACTACTGTTAGATACTATTGTTGACTTCACTCAGAAACGTTGATCTATTGTCAAGTATTAAAAAAAACTGTTAGTGCAATTCCTGTGGGATTAATATATGAACCACAATATAGCTGTTGTTGCGCTAATCACAGGGATATTATTTTCTTCTATCTATTTTGGGATACATTTATTCGTCATTTTTTTTTTACTTAATCCTCTTGAAATGCAATAAGGAATTAGTTTATATATTAGAACGAGATCTTAGTGATAGTCTCTGACTAATGTCTGCCATGGTCTATGGAGAAGAGAGAGAGAGAAGACTCAAATTAATTATCATCTTAGAAAATAAATAGAAGGAATCAAAATCAACTTTATGAATAATATTAGAGTAATGCACCTGAAATAAATTTTTTTCATATTGGAAAATTTTAAATATTTCATAATTAAATTTCTTTACTTTCGCCTAATTTATAACCCCACTGTGCATATTTAAAAGAAAATAGATTTTCCAGCAACAAATCTCTAATATGATTCAAACATTTTATGATGTTCACTTAATTTAACTTTGCATAAATATAAGAGAAAACTAAAATAATATATTTATTTTCTGTCTTGATTGGACAAACATGAATAGAGAGATAGAAGATATGTAGTATTGGTATAAATACTCTACGGTGATTCACTGATTAAACTAGCATCCGCGTTTTCTGCAACACTGTTGGTGATAAGTAAACTGAAATTCTACGTCCTTAGATAGCAATAAAACAAATGTAAAATAGATTTAACACGAAATTTTTGCTATTTGGATTGATGTCTAAATTAGAATAAATTGATACAAGTAGTTTGAAATTTTGAAGCAATAGCTTTCTCAAATGAAATTGAAATGTCTGAAAATAAATTTTATTTGTATGAATAGAACAAACTTGTTGTTTTTTTTCGATGAAATTTTACTGTGAATAATCACAAGCTTCCGTGTGTTGTTGTATCTTTAGGTACAAACTATATGAAATAAAATCAGAAATTAAAGAATATATTAAGTGATATATAAATCGAAGATAAAAGCGATTGAATTCTTTTGCTAGTAGTTTGATTTTCTGGCTTTTTATTAAAATAAACAATAGAAAAAGAAAACCTTTGATTTATAAATATAAAGACAAAATTGAACTTTGAAGTGATCCTATGCTGTTTTTTTTGTCATTAGTTTGTTTCTTTAATCATTCATTCTCAATTCAATTTGTATTCAAATCTGATAATAAATAAGCAATTTTATATCCGAATATAGGAACTCGTGTTATTCATATCAATCATTGTTTATTTTCATCGTTGTCAATGTTTTATATATATATAAATATAGAAAAAGTTTAAATAAACATTCATTCCATAATGAAATATTATTTGATAAAAAAAAGAACATTTATTGATATGTTTCAGTTGCAAAACGAAATTTAACATTTCTAAAATGAGCAGACTAGTTTTTATATTTATGTGATGTTTCGTTCGAAACAATGGCATTTTTATTCATTTTAATTTTCTTTATGTCTAAAATGAGTAAATAAGAAAATTTAATCTTGAAGTTCTACTTACTTATATGTATTGTCCATTTCAGAGTTAAATGGTCATGGGCATTTTTTAAATAACTTTTGATAGAAACAAGATATAGATCTGCGATTTTCACCGTTGGATAGAGCAGATGAAGACGCATCGAATTATACGTAGAAAGATTTTTCTAGCTATTTTTCTATAGGTTTTACATAAAACTTGAAGAAAAACAGCATGCTTGTCATGGTCTCGATATTAATTTATTGATTAAATCGTTCTATACATAATTCGATGCGTTTTCATCTGGTCTTTCCAACAGTGAAAATCGCAGATCTCTATCTTGTTCCTACCAAAAGTTGTTTAAAAAATGCCCACAGCCATTTAACTCTGAAATGGACAATAGTAAATTAAGTATGCTATTATTACTTAATGTAAATTATGTTCGTTTTTAATATCTTTTCATAATTAATTAAATATTAAGACTTGAAAATACATATTGAATTAAGCATGTTATTGATTATTGCACAGAAAGTTAACAATATAAATTAAGATGAGTATTAAATCTTCATTTGCTCTAGCATCTTATATATTTCACAAGATTTCTATTGTTATTTCATTTCTAAATGGTATGTATGAAAGAATTTTTTCGTGGAAAACTCAGAAAGAAAAACTATTGAATAGAAAAATAAAGAAAGCAAAAATAGCAGAAGGGAATATGCTAAATAAAGAACATACAAATGAGTAAAACATCGTAACTGATATAATTTTTTAATGATAATTGTGATATTTTACCTAATTACCCGAAAAAACAAAATACCACCGAAGAAATAAGAATTTCTTTTTGTTTTTTGACTTTTTTTCTAATTTATTATGTTTTTACTTTATAAATACTAATGATAGTCAATTCAACAATTGTTCTACATTGATTGTACTTTTTTTCGATTTTCTATTGAGCATTTCAAATCAGCATGAAAAATCGGTGCTTCAGTTTGATTGTTTCGAATTCAAAGATCCTATAATCATTTAAATTATTCAATATTCATACCCGACAACAGTTTTATGTTCAAAATGAAATTGAACTCTGAATTGTTAATAACCGAAATATGAATAAAGCGTTGAATATTACAGCCTTATTGTATAATACACCTCGTGCTTATAATAAATGAGTAATAAACGACGAAGAGAGAAGTAAAATTTTCATTCTGTATAGTTGTTCGCACCATCATCGGTATACCGATAGTAAATTGATGATCAGAGAAAAACTATAGGTATACTATGGTAGAGTGACCGAGCATTTGAAGTATATTCACATTTTCAAAATTGTCAACATATCAGAACGTGATTGCAGGTAAATTTTGGCGATTACTAACGTATATGAAAACATTTCTCAGGGAACTTCTTGAAAATGTGAATAATTGCCAACATACCAGAAGATAATTTCTAATAATGTTCCTCAATTATTGATTCATCAGAAAGAATGTTGTACGAAATTTCGAAGATTATTGACGAATTATTGCAAGTTCTTAACATTATGTGGCTAGCTTCTATATCTTATAGATTTATAACTTCATTTATCCATATAAGTATTAAAGAAATTACCGTAACTTTCTGACAATGCCTTTCGTGATCCGTACATTTTCGTATAAAATTCTTTCTTATGAATCAGTATATTTCTGAAGTTTCTTAGAAAATTATCCTCTTATGTATGAGTAATTGTGTAAGATATTTATTTTTACAAAGATCTGAACATAGTTGAACTATTGAAGTATCAGACTACGCTTCGTTAATTGTCGGTATACCAACGGTTATTGATCAATATTGACAAATGCAACTTTTCTAACTCGTATGATTCCACACGATTTTTCAATGATTTTTATTCTGTTTGAATTACATAAGCTGAATCAATCATAATAGAGTCAATCTGACTAACTAGGGAACATATTCAACTGTTAATCATCTAAATAGGACTAATTTAGACTAGAAAAATCCTCACAAAGATGTCTCCTCGTAGACCTTTCTTATGGATTTATGATCGTTGTATCGAACTTTCAGTTTAGGGCAAAACTTTCATAAAAAAATTCGACAAAAAAAAGGAATTTTCACTTGAACTTTTGCCTATAAGTTTCTTGATCCTTAGAATATTCTGGAAATTTCTGACCAAGCAGATGATTTCTTCTCGAAATATTGAATATTCAAAAAAAAAAAATAATTATATGCCAAAAATAATTTATGAGGGCAGCCTTTCTTCAGTACTCTCTATGTCGAGATGGATGCATTCGCGTTGACTGAAATTTTTGATTTTTGATGTTTCTAAGAATATCTTGCCATAAGCTGAAAATCAGATCAAATGGTTATTACTCCATAAAGAATGTCTATAGGAAGAAGTCCTTTCATGATTTTTCTATTTTTACTGAACCTTATTGATAAGAAAAATATTATTTAGATCGATAAATTGAACAGTTGGATATGTTTCCTCATCAGATTATCTGTTTAATAGTATGCTGACTGTTTTATGATTAATCTGTGATTAGTTGGTTTATATGGTACATTCAATGAGGTCTTCTTTCGAGAGCAGCTAGAGTTAATATTAGTCGAAGAAAATATATTGGAATATTGCATTAGCGGTTAGACAGCATGTCATACCGCGCGGTATCTGAAAGGCAAGTGTATTCTTCTAGTCATAATAGACAACAACAGAATTCAAAAGATAAATCAGCATATAGTCAGCAAACAGCTGTCGATTCCAAATTTTTGAAGTTTTTCTTTTGTGTATTTTCTGATCATGTCTAGTATATACTTTATATAACATTCCTTAGCTTCTTTGTCATTAAAGTCTTAGAATTATTTGTTTTTCATTGTAATATCAAGTATCTGGTGTTATTGAATTTTCTTTTAGCCATCAGTTTCAACATATAGTTCATTTTTTCGAGTGTTATTTATCGAAATATGAAATAATTCAATTTTCAAACTTTAGATAGAATTATTAAAACACGCAATCAAGTAGAGAAAAAAACGATGCGCAATATAAATCATATGACAATACTCAAATAATAATTTTTTTTTATAATAATGTTTTACACTATTGATTCGGATATTTCAATTATGTAAGCAATATTTTTTTTAATTTTGTTCTTGATTTCTATTATTCATTAACACATAAAACAAATTTCTCTTATTCTAAAGTCCTTGTCATGGCCGTTTGACTTCTAACAAAATGTGTCATCAACGCCAACTAAACATCAAACTCTCACCATTATCAAACTCGTATATATATACATAAAAAACTATTATCACACTTATTATTTGACAACATGATTAATGTATTTTATTTGATCATAAAAAGAACTGCCAAAGGCATTCAAAGTTAACCTTCGACCTCCAAAATTTTCACGTAATTATACCAAAGTTCGCCGTATAAAGGCAATGCTTTCATTACGAAAACATTCCTTTTACATCATATTCAAACGCATCAAACAATGCAGTTCTTTCCACAACAACAACAATGCAGTGGTTTCTATCCGCAAGTAAAACTTTCTTTAATATAAAATATATAAAATATAAATTTGAATTTATTTGAGTCTCAACAATGTACACCATATTCATGTTGTAATAGTTCTTTTCCAAATTTTTCTCAACAACAATATCCAGCATATAATTCATTATGTTGTTCACCATACTATTGTTCACCACAGCAAGCATCACAATATCCGTATTACGCTCAACAATGTGCAGTAGGGCCACAAAATGCTTATGGTTATAAACATCTTTGGCCACAACAACAACGAGATTTTAAAGATGCAGCAGCAACTTTAAAAAAGAGAACATCGTAAAAAAGAGCAAACAAAACGAGTATAATAATGAACAATATTTTTATTGCTGGACATTTTCATTAAACAAGAAAACTATTATTTTTCTGTAAACTATATTTTCTTCTTTTTTGTCAGCATTTCATTAAACTAATATTAAAATTTATTAACTCATTGATATAATTTCATTTGAACTCAGTAAAAGTTGCAGAATGCTTTTGTTTAATTGATTGTCAAGAGTTAGAGATTCAATTGAATACACATTAACGTTAAAAGTACTTCCAATTTTGATGAAAGAACATGAAAGAGCAGTTTTCTTTCTTTTTTTTTTTAGCAGAATCAAAAAAAAATCAATTATATCTCTGTCAATAAATGTCATATGAAATATTCAAAAACAAATATACTTTAGTGCACTAAAGTTGCCAATCAATGCTTTTTGTCTTCTTTTAAATTCCTTTAAATCAACATGACTAGATTTGATAATTAATCATTGATTAAATTTTTTTTTCTTTTTGAAGGTGAAAAAAAAAGAGGGGGGGGGGAAGGAAATGTTCAAACAATGCATTTTAAATGAAAGTCCAATCAAACAAATAAAACAAAAAAAAATTTTTTTTTTTTTATCAATGAATAATGTTATTGCATGTCAAATTATATATTCATTTCGACATCTTGAAATTTTATATGTTGTTTCTCCATCTGTCTTTATCTTGAAAAACTGAACAGAAATAAGTACAGAAGAAAAAAAAAAAAGACGAGACAGAAATGACTGACGAAAAGAAAAAAAAAACAAAACAAAAGAATGAATAGTAAATAAAAATGAAAAGTAAATACACAATCTTTCCCTCATATCTCTCTCTCTCTCTCTCTTTGTCTTTCTCTTTTTATTTTTTATATTTCATGCACATACACCGGGGTATCTGCTCGTAGCCTAATTTAAAAAAGAGGAATGAATGATAACTATCACAAACAAAAGAGAAAGAGAGAGATAGAAAAAAAAATAATTAAACAGCAAACATTTGTGGAATATATAAATCCGAATCATTTAACGATTGTGAAAGATCATCAAGAGCAACTAAATTATTATTCATTGTTGACGATGGATTGGTTGGTATTCCAGGTGAATCAATATTTCCATTTGTTGTATACATACTTGCATAAAGACGGCGCTTAAATTTCCAAAAAAAAAAAAAAAAGACAAACACAATTTCAAAAACAATTATCAAATATTTTCTCTTACTTTTTTTGCTTCATTTTCCATAACTTCATACGAATCTGTATAATGTAAATTCGTATTTATATTTGTTGCATACATATGATATTGTTGCTGGTGCTGTTGTTGTTGTTGTTGTTGTTGTAAAATATGATGATGATGTTGTTGTTGTGAAGGATCTGAATATGGTAATTCAATAAGACCATTTTTACCTTTATTTGTTGTAACTAATGTTCGTCGAACAATAGGTCGTAATTTATACAAAGGTGGTTCAGGTGTATTAGCTGTAATACATTTTGGACATAACCATGTTTCAGGTATATCATCACTAAATACACCTTCACTTGTAGATACATCAGAATGAGCAGTCTAAAAATTTTTAAAAAACAAAATTATTTATTTATTTTTTTTCCTTTCATATAATTATCAATATACATGAAAACATGGTAAATGATGAATTTCCATACAACGTTCACATTCATAAAGAATTTCTTCTGGTTTTAATTGAGATAATTTTCTTGAACCTTTCTTTTTTAAACATACTTGACATGTTGCTGTTGATGGTAATATAGGTGCAATACATTGTTTTGTTAAACAACATTGTTTCATTTTTCCAACACCACCAAATTTTGGCATATCTTTACAATGTACACATTCAGAACAATCATCTCGACAACATGGTTCACATTGTTTACATCTAATCATAAAAACAAAACAAAACAAAAAATTGAAATTTTTCAAACAATTTTATTGAATATATGTATATATACCGAACACGTTTATGTCGATCTTTTGCAGTTATATTTTTATCTGTTTGATAATGTTGTTGTGTTGGTGATTTTGTTGGAGTATATTGATTATAATTATTAATATAATGTTGTTGCTGTTGTTGTTGTTGTGGAGGTGGAAGAGGATGATGAGAAGGATAATAATTTGATGAATTAGAACTAGCTAATGGTCCACTTAATAAAACAGTTGTTGATGGATGTAATGTAACAACATTTGTAGTTGGTTGTTGCATTGATAATGTTTCATATTGATGTTGTGAAGGATGAATAAGATGAAATGATGATTGTTGCATATTATTATGATCAGGATTTTTACGTTTAATGCCTTGAAAAGTCTCCGTTTCGTTCTTAAATATATATATATGAAAGTATATTATGTCACAAATGAATAGAATAACAACAAAAAAAGAAAATATTTAAATCAACATGACTTTTGTAATAGTTTATTTAGAGCTCCGACTTTATGTACATGTGTCTATGTGATTTGTTGTTTTTTAGCTTACTTGATTGTTAGTTATATCGAATGTATATTGTTGATTATAGTTGTAATGAATTATCGATTGACCAGTTATTGATAATTGAGAATCATCAGAAACATGATCAATAAGAAGACGCTAGATTAAAGATAAGATTATATTTATGTTAGAATACAAGGTTTTAAAAAAAGGGAAGAAGAAGAAGAAGAAATAAATAAAATAAAATAAAAAAAGAATGAGAGGTCGAATGGCTTTTCTTTTTTTTTTTTTGTTGTGTAAATGTCTTTTTTCATAGGATATATAGACATTGTCAATACTACTTTTTCTTTTTTTTTTATTGATCAGATACTTAAATAAAAATTATTTAAACAGATAAAATATTAATGATGGATTTCTACATTCGAAGATCAAATCCCAATGTTTGTAAAAGGTTTTTTTTTTCTGTTCCTCTTGGAAACTGTTTCTTTTTATATAAATTTAAGAATCAATAAAAGAAAATGTTCTTTTTTTTTTTTTTTGTATTTTAATTTACCTCCATTGATTCCAAAAGTTGTTGTGGTTGAATAAGATCTTCCGGGATCGATTTGTCTTTTAATTTTCGTAAAAGAGAACATAATGTTTGTAGACCGTCTAGTTCAAATCGAGTCAAATGTTGATATTGCTGTTCAATGTCTTTATTATTATTATTATTATTATTATTATTGTTCACTAGCAACAATCGACTTGTTCGACAAGGTTTCAGATCTAAAGACAAATTTTATTGTACTCATGTAATAGAGACAGAAAAGGACTGAAATAAAAAAGGCTTCCTTTCTTGCTGTTCATCATTTGAACAGAATAACAATAGACCTCTCGAAAAATATGAAGAAGAGTAGCAAGTAATAAATGAGCATATTAAAGAAACAAGACATAATATAATGTTTTGCTAGCAAGAGGAGAAAAAAAAAAAGAGAGACGAGATATTCTAATTGACAAATATATTTCTACCTGTATATGTTCTATTCGATTATAGTTAGAGTTTATGTGTTTGTTTTTTTTTTTCCTTTTTTTTATAGAACTAAAACTCAAGACAATCAATACAAGTAGAAATAAATGAGAGCAATGAATAAGAAGAGAGAGAGAGAGAGAGAAAAAAGAAGAGAAAATGACGAGTGTATGGAAACAACGAGTTTTTTCCTTTTTCGCCCTTATGCGTTCATTCATAAAAGATTTGAGTAATTTGCACACAGATTTCTTTTCTTCTGCTCTTTCTCTCTCTCTCTCTCTCTCTCTCTCTCTTTTCTTTGAATGATCAGAAGACAGCCATAACATAGAAAAAGAGGGAAGGAAAATTTTGAACAAAGAACAAGGCACAAACGCGCGTTGTATGTAGCGAGAACATATTATGATTGTGTGTGTGTTTGTGATTGCACAAGCGAGAGAAAGTGATTGACGAGTGAGAACAGAGGGAGAGAGAGAAAAATGAGAACGTCGAATGATCAGGTTGTAATAGCGGTAGTACGTATTAATTATTCTCTTCTTTTTTTTTCCCTTTTTCTTCATCTTTTCTTTTTTTATTTCTGTCATTTCAAATAAGAATTTTAAATTGATGGTCTTTCTATGCTTATGTATTTACAAGTGCAACCTATGCTCACTTTTGAAAATTTATAATAAATGTGTGTGTAGTAGTTGTCCAAGAAACAGAAAGATTTCATTTATTAATTAGCAAATACAAACATTTCTTTCTTTTCAAACACGCATATATATATATAAAGGAAAAATTAACAACAAAAATCTATGTTCTCATTTATGTTGATTCTCTTTTGCTTTCTTTTCTTTTTAGGAATGTTTGAGATTGTCAATATACAATAAACCAGACAAGTCATAAAGAGAAAGTGTTTGTGTTTGAGCAATAAAATAAATATAGGATAAAATGAGAAAGAAAAGAAGTTTGGCAGATCAATATGACAACATCAAATAATAAGAAAAAAAACATGATAATGATTGAATTCAACTGTCAAAGACATGTTTAAACGAATAAAATTAAATAGTCAATCAAAAATTAAACTATTGTTTTTCTTTCTCATTCTTATTTTTCTTTTTATTTGCTTTTTATATTCCATTTCTCTACTAAAGGTAATCTACATCAAATTCTTATTTAGAAGGTTTTTAAATAAGAGTTTTCAAAAGGAAAAAGTAAACATAAGACGAAAAAAAAAAACCGATTTCTAATATGGGATTATAAAGAAAATCCTTAAAATGAATAAAGAAAATACATATCGTATTTCGTTGTCGATTATTTTCGGTTGAATGAACGATATAAAAAAAATAAAAAAAGAAAATTCTTTTTCTTTTGTTTCTTTCTTTTCTCAAACAACTGAATGACAATTATTCACAAAGTTAATCGATACATTTTTTTTATTTAGTCAATATAAAGAAAAGAAAGAAGAAAAATCCTTGAAAAGCTTCTTACCAAATCTGACTTATTCGATCGGATACACACATTGCTCTCAAACAATGGTCTTACATAGACATATATATATACATCTCTATATCTTTGTTGGCTCTAGAGAAAGATGACGATGGCGATGGTGTTATTATCAACATAGCAAATCATTCAACATGCTGGTGATGATGGTAGATGCTGACAACAACATGCCTTTACATACTATTCATTTGTCTCCTGAGACAGTGTAAAACGCATTCGCGTATGCAGGAAGCAGTAACAGCAAAAAAATCATTATGATCACCATCTTATTCTCTCTCTCTCTCTCTTCCCTCCTTCATCGTTCTACACCCAAAGAGACTATTATCAGATTATCTTAAATAATTGCACGCCTCTCAATATAAAATACCAAATATTACCTCTAGAGTTTTCTTCTTTTCTTGTTCAAGAACGAGCATGATCAAAAATAACTTTTTCTCTTTCTTTCTTTCTATATTTCAAATAACGACACCAATACTTAGTTATCATAGATGAATATTATTACATCGATAGGTCACAATACATGATATTATAATACATTTTTATATGAATCTCAATGATAACCTCAACTTTAAGGTTGATTATATATACATATAGGTATATATAATTTTGTACACAAAATAACATTTATTTATAGACAAGTGACATGGATACTTGTATGTTTGTTATCGTAAGACAAACGCTTGCTAGATTACACACATATAAATATACACACAAAAAAAAAAGGAAGAAGAACAGATCCGTTCCGGAATAATTCGAAGAGGAAGACATCTAAAATCAATAATTGACATCATGAGAAAGAGGAGCATGCTTGACAAGAATAGATGCACGCTCTCTTACACTTGACGAAATCGATGAACGACAACCGATGATGAATAAGAGAGCGTAGTTCAAGAGAAAATTCAGTTTCTCTTTTTTTTTTTTTTTTCTATTTCCATATACATCCATTGATTATGCAAAAAGACAATTTCATTTCTAATTCACTTATATCAAGCTAATGTCTAATTTTTTTTTTCTGTATAAAATTTAGTTCAAAAATCTATTTTCTATGATTGTTATTATTATTCATATTTACTTTTTCGCTTGTATGCATTTTGTAAAAAAGATCAAATACCGGAAAAATTAGTAAAGGAAATGTTGTGGAAATCAAAGCAATGCTAATTTAGGTCAAAACTTTTCTTTATTCTCTCTCTCTCTCTCTCGCTCTCTTTTTTTTTCTCTTGCTTCTCGTCAATAAGAACAACAATACTTTCCGATTAACTTTTATTCACAATATACAATTGTGTTCGTTAAAATAAAATAAAATATAAAAAGAAAAAAGAAGCAAATCTATATATATATGCACTTTTATGTCTTTTTTATTTTATTGTTTGAACAATGTTAAAAATAAACTTTCTAGCTTAATTGACGATAGAACAAAATATTACTAATTCGATTATCTCGGATTGTAGTCTTCAAATTAACATGTTTGATTTTTTTAACGATTAAGCAACATTTTCATAAGTTATATATGCATATATACAAGACAGATCAAAGTGTTGATGACGACGATCGAACGATCAAGTACTTGGAATAAGTAATTCTCGTTCGCACCCACTCATTCTATGACTAAATCAAAAAAATAAATCTGTTCTACATCAATAATCGATACAGCGTTAAAAGGCCTACTAACAACATCATCTTATAAACGTATGTGTGCATAGAATAGAGAAAAACGTCAAACTAAAATGCACATAAGAGGAGCGGAGGTAATTGATGTTATTACAATTGTTTGATGTTTTTATCTATTGATAATATTACTTAATAAATTGAATGAAACGAACAAATTTAAAATCAATCATATATACCGCTATGAAACAAGGAAAAGAAAGAAAAAAAGAAACCCATCTTCTTAATTTTTCTTACAAATTTATATGAATAGATTGTAGCTTTTTTATTTTTACCTGAAGAATTGATTGGTGTTGTTGATTTTATTCCATCTGTTTCTTGTTGCTTTTGTGCATATTCCAAACTAAATGAAAGATTATCAAAAAAAAAAAGAAAGAAACACTCGTTTATAATAATTATATAGAAAAATTATTTGATAATGTCAATAATGTTTACATATGTTTCAATCAAAATATCTGTCTCTGGATTATTTTATCAATCAAGACAATTATACTTTCATAATTGATCAAATATTTAGGAATATTTTACTTTTGTCGGAATTTTTTTGCATTAAAATATGATGTTTTTGTTCAGTGAATAATAATTATTTGCTTGGTTTTTACTATGGAGACCTTCTACTTTCAAAGTTATATATTCCGGAAATCTACTTTAAAAAAAACTAAAAAAAGCGCAGAATGTTGAAAAACTTACATCCTTTAGAAAAACAAGAAAAGAAATTCTCTTGCTAATTATAAGCATTGCATTGATAGTCTTTTGACATGATAAATTGTAGCTAATTTACTTCATAATATGATAAAAACTTTATATAGATTTCAAAGTTCTTGATGTTCTACAATATTCTATTTTTCTTAGTTTATTAGGAAGTATTATGTTAGCAGGTGATACTATTAGAAATATTCAGTTCCTATATAATCCTATAAGTTAAAAAATAGTTTAAAATCTAGATTGATTGAATCTTAATTATTAACAATATTAATTCTAAGTTAACAAATTTTATTTAAAAAAAAGTTCTTTGTTCTTCTTGATTTAAACAAAATGTCTTCGAATATTATTTTCATTATCCTCGTTAAAAACCAAATAAACTCAAGTATAACAAAATTATTATATGGCAGTCAATTACAGGACGACTATGAAGTTTTTATTGCAGAACAACATATATAAAGGCAGCGGCAGATTTAAAGGAGGATCTCGAGGCGATCAACCCTTCCTTCCGAAACTTTTTTCAATTGTTATAAGTAGAAGACGTCCAAAAATGAGTCAATACAGTGTCAAATAGATTTCAAAGTACGTCTCGTTCTCATGATTAAAATCAATGAGATATTGTGATTGATAAATGATACATTTTTTTTAATGTTGCTATTGTCTTTAATTTGAATCAAATAGAATCTAACGAATATATTTCTTTTTATTTATGGCATAATCATTGTTGACAAAAGGGAAGAAATTTTTTTCCTTGAGCAATTTTATAGTAATTATGGAACAATTTAACACATCATTATTATTTACAGGTATTTTCCATCGAATATTTAAATGCTTTAGTTCTATTTTCAATAGCTAATTTATAACGATTCAACTAAGAAGAAAGAAGAAAATAAAGAACTCTAATCACCAATTGTAAAAAAGAAACGGACGTATAGTTCCTCAACGATAGGTTTTATTAATATTACTAATATCTACTGTACATGAAAGCATATCTCATCGATTTTATACATATTAATATTCAGAAACGGTTATCATCTATTGTTTTGACATCAATAAATCTCATATATAAATTACTGTTCTCGCAAAATGTTCTTACAAAAAATAATTCAAATATGAAATTTATTAGAGTCAAGAAATAGACACTAACTGTTTCTAGACGTTAGGTATGTGACACAAAGAGACTTTAAAAAAGTGGTAAAAGATTTCCGTATATTGCCCTTTTAATGACATTGAAAGTTTCAACGAAAAAGAACATGTTTTTCTCGAGATATTCAATATTGAGAAAATACAGCGATTTGTCATAGGAAAACATAGAAATCAGGTTTCCTTGGTAATTGAAGATTTCGAGAAAGGCATGTACGTTTTCATAGAAACTTTCAGGACTATCAAAACGTATGTATACACATGATTTCAACTCTTAACACTCATTGTTTCAGAAACGAGTTACTATGAATAATAATTTGATTAAAATGATCATAACTTCTTCATAGTAGGCAATATGTATGGATCATTTTGGTTCGTGAGTGTCTTGATGTGGACATAGTTGATTTGATACTTTCAGGGGCGGCGCGAAGAGATTGGAGCAGGGGGAGGGGTCAGTTCCAAAACCGGAGAAAGTCAAAAAGTGTTCTCTAAACTGAAATTTTCTCCGAATCAGAATTTTATAATATACTTCGCCAAAATCGGAGAAAATCGTCTACTCATTTTTGTCCAAAATTGGATTTTTCCGGATTCATAGAAATATATTCAACACTATTGTATAAATTCGCAGAAAATTCTAGTTTGGAGAACATTTTTGGGCGATTTTCTCCGATTTTGGAGAAATATATTATACAAGTTTCTCCAAAATCGAAGAAAATCGCCTAAAAATGCCCTCCAACCTTGAATTTTCTCCAAATTTAGAGAAAACTATCAAGTATATTTCTCCAAAATTGAAGAAAATTGCTTTGTAAATTTCCCAAAATCGGAGAAATTATCGTAGTAAGTTCCCCGAAATCGGAGAAAGTACCAGCCAAAATTTTCTGGAGCATGAGGGGATGATCCCCTATCCACTCCTCGGTAGTGCCGCCCCTGAGTGGCTTTAATTTGCTGGGAAATATTTAGGGTATCAGCATAAGTTAATAATACTCTTCAAAGATGTACATTTGAACTGAAGGATAAATATGATTAGTAAAGAAAAAAAATCGGAAAAACGACGAATACGAAAGATTTATCTATCAGATAAATAGTATGAGATTGAAGCACAGGTGAAATCGATTAGGATCTTCTATGAGTTGGTATAGATTCGATATGTGCAATGATCATATATTCTATTGAACAGTGTTTAGATACAATTTATTTTCACATTAAATACATAATGTCTGCTGTAGAAATCTTATTTGAAATTGGAGATCTAAATTTTTACATAAGAATTTCAATTGATTAATTGACTACAACTAAGTGACTTTCGTTTAGGTGTTCAGTAAGTGAAACCATTATAAAAATCAGTAAATTACTTGAAAAGTCATTTATTATTTACTGACCATCAAGTCAGTATACTTAATGCATCCTGAAGTATCTCATTCTTACAGTGAATACTGAAGCCAATGTAATCAGTACCTTCGAATAGATCCTGTATAGATCAATCACTTTTCAGTATTTCACTAATACACTGTACATCCCTAAGTATAAGAATTGAATAGGCTAAATAATCATAGAAGAAAAAACTGATTTAACTTTAAAAAAATATTTTTATTATGAATGACTCAAGTTTAGTAATAGCTAAACTGAAGGTTTTCAACTTCAAATATTGCCAATAGTTGATCAATTGAATAAGATCATTTCTCGATTAACACAAAACATATTTGCTACAAAATCAATGATATTTGTTAAACATATTACACTAGTATCAAAAAGTTCTATGATATTTTCTACTCGTTTTATTATATCGATTATATGACTACTTAACATCTCATTTTGTATAAATGAACCAGCTTTACTAGATGTCGACAAATAAGAATCCATTGGTTTTTGTTCACAATGAGTTTTGAATGAGTTTTCAAAAAATACAGTGAGTGTAACTTTTATATCGAGATTTACGGATTGAAAGGGGGAGAGGAGCAACGCCCACAGGCATCAAACTCTTTTTCCAGGATTTTCTAACAACGGAAAAAGACACTGAATAGTATTAACAAAAAAAAACATTAGATTGTTCTAGAAGATTTCAAATCCTTCTTCGAAATTGGAACGGCTAGAATACATCAGTGAGTGTTCTAAATAGTGCAATTCTTGCTTTTTGGCGAAGATTAAAGTTTATATTTCAGATGTCAAGGATAATAGATAGTGATACATTAATATGTCATACAATTAACATAAAAATTATGAACTCATGAAGTTATAACTTTAAAAAATAATCAATATCAACATTTCTGAACCTATCGAGGTATAAAATAATGTGTTGAGACATGCTGTGTAGTATAATGAAGCTAAAGATCATATGTGAATTTCACATTTTAGTTTCAAAAACGCCTGCGCGATCAAGATTATTTTTTTTTATTATTACTAATGATATTATCGAATATTTTTGTCTCTAGATAAATAATGATATATAATCATATAAATCTTACCAATCATCAGCAATATGTGTAATACCAGTTAGACTATGTACATAACGTTGAATAATATACCACATACTTTCAATAAAATATGGATATCGAAATCGATCAGGTACTCGAACTTTTCTTTCAATCATCCAAACTTGTATTTGCATTGGAATTTTAAAAGAATTTAAAAAATTTCCACCAAAAACAAGAGAATCTTCCATTGTATATACAGCATGAATCCAACCTGATGGTAAAAAAAATGTCCAACCAGGTTCAAGAATTATCATTTGACAATCATTTGAATTACATAAATCAGCAAAAAAACATTCATTTTGTTGTCCAGATAAATTCCATTCTTCATATAAACGTAAATGAGATTCAGTTGGTGGTAATAACCAAAATACTTTCTTTCCTTTTAATAAATGATACCAAACAGATGATCCACCTTAATAAAAATAAAATAGATTAAATTTAAAATAATTAATTTTGATTATTACCCATATCAATATGAAAATCAGTAAAACATTTTGCAACTGACATAAGAACATATCTAAAAATATAAAAATAAAATGAAAAGGATCAATAATTGATGAAATCAGCATCTTTAAAAGTTAAGTTTCTTCTATATTACAGTCTTATACGAGATGTCTGACAGTAATTTCTAGTGAAGTTAGCTTTGGAGCACTTATTTAAGCTGAGCCTAAGTCTGATGATCCAGGTGCTACATAATAGTATAAAAATATTGATTCTAATCAAAAAACTCTAAGAATACTATTCTTGAGAGATGATTATATGCATTTTTTCACAGGAATTTAGTAGATTTTGACGAGAAAAAGTGTGATCTGAGTGAAATTATTATGGTATTCTCAATCAACATTCAAAACTGAGTAAATCTGTATGAGTTTTGAGTATTTTCATGATCACTTTTTCTTATTGAAAGACTATTTCAACAGTCGGAAACAAGTTTTAGGGTTGTACAGTGATATATAGAACACAGGATCGTAGATGATTAAACAATAAAATCTGTAATATGATGGAATTCATTTTTTGACTCATCTTTGAGGGTGACTAGGATAAATTTTTCGATAAGAAAAAAACTTTTATGAAAATACAAAAAACTCATATAAATCTATTCAGTTTTGAACAGTGATTCAGAATATTGTATAAGTTTCACTCAAGTTGCACTTTTTTGTTATCGAAATCTACTAAATATCCGTGAAAAAAGGTGTAAAACCATGTCTCGAGAATGACATTCTTCGAATCCTTCTTAAGAACTAACGGTTTCCTTTAATAATTACAATGTCATTTTGCAGCAATGAAAACTGCTCTTACTGATCATCAAATTGATCGATAAAAAAAAAAGATTAATTATTGTCACATTTCACACTCATTAGATATTTCAACCGACTTACACAGAATACAAAAAAGTTTCTATAGAACTAAGTATCCAAGATATTCCATTCGGACACTTCATGTGAGAGTTTGATACAAAAGAAATCAAAATTTTTGAGAAGATCGATTTCATCAATTATTGACCTCATCATATTTCTTTAGTTTTGTTTATAAAAAAAAAAATTTTTTTTCATATTTTACTTTCGAGTTTTTGGATAATACATATGTTCTTGTTTGAGATTATTTTGATATTGAGCTTGAAGATTTTGCCAATATTGAGGCCATGCATTTGATACCCAATCAATTTCACGTACCTGACAGAAAAAAAGAAAATTTATTTTCATAGAAAAATTTCATATTAAATAATTGACTAACAAGTGATGGAGATTCAACATATTTTTCAAGTTTTGTATGACTAAATTCAAGTGAAATAACATTTAATAATTGAGAACGTTTTTCTGGTGGTTGATCATAATAATCTGTCCATGATTTCATTGTCATTTGTGATGATTCTTGAGTATCAACATGAACAACATCGATTATACGTTGAGAACCAATACATGCACGAACATCATGAATTGTAAAATTAGATGTTGGAACTCGAAGACCTAAGCCTCGATGTTGTTTTATAATAATTGGATTTGGAAAACCGGTACGTTGAATATAGGATAAATTGAATTCTAGATTTATAAATGAAAAAGATATATTAAAACCTATAAAATGAAACTAGGATTGTATTCGGATATAATAATTTAGGCGAACAAGAAAAAAATACAGATGTCCAAAATTTTCTCTGCTCAATCCTGGTTCTGATAGTTTAGAAACAAACTTTTGTATAATCGTCTTTTGCTTAAGCCTTGTCCGCGAAACCTTCATATTCAATTAGTTTTGAGCAGCATCTTCTACGAATTAATCTCCTAAATAAATGGTATATTAGCTGTGGCATAACCGGAAAAGCCAGGGGGAGTGTAAACCATCCTATCAATGTTGTATCCGCCATGAGAGCAGCGCTTATTTGAATATCGAGTTGTTTCTTCCAGATTTCATCATTATTATACTACATCCTATGTGTCTATGCTTCCAAAATAGGTGTTCATCTTCTCAGAGCTTTAAACCAACATTTCGAGAAAAGAAAATTCAGATAAATACTGAAGCCCAGTCATGTTAAGATTACCCGTCTCGACTGCCGAAATCTTAATTACACACTATATATCGGGACGTTTAATGAGCTATAGAAAGCAGTATATTTGAGCAAATGTACTCAAGTAAAAATATATCTTATAGATAGGATATCCAGGAAGAGTAGGATCGGTTAAGACTGTATATTGTCAGACAGAATGTTAATGTAGCTGGGAAAATTCTCTTAGAATTTATAATTCTCGAGTGCATACAAAACCTATATTAATCTATCGAAATTTAGGGTAGGACTTCTAATTTTAAAGATCATTTCAGGGCAGTCTTTTTGTGATATTAAGATCAAATTTTTATATTTATTATTCTATTCAGAATCATTTTTAATCCTTTCTTTATTAAAAAATACTGGCAAGTCTCATGTGACTCAAACAGGACAAACCATAAAAAGATCTACACATAAAGAAATACTTAATCTACTATTGAATCAAATGTATGTCTATTGTTTCAAATATTCAAACAGTTATTGAAATAGTCAAAAAATTCCAATGCTTAGAATAACTAAAGATTTTTATTGAAATTACAAAATAAAAACAAAAACTGACTTGTAAATTCTTCATCAATACAATATTGTACATCATAGTTAATTTCAAATATTCAATAGTCAATAAATTACAATTCAAAAAAGCAAAACTACTTCAATAACAGAACTAATTCTATAAAATATATATCAAAATTTTTCTTAAATACAAACCGTCAGCTGTAAGTTCTTCAACAAATTTTCCTTGATAACTATCTGAAGCAGTTAATTTCTCTTCAATCTGCCATCTTTGTACTTTTTCAAATACTTCTTCAAAGAAATCATCATCGTCCACGTAATTCTTCCTAAGTTGTGTACGCTAAAAACAAAAACAAACAATTTAAAATCAATTATCTTGTCTATTTATCATTATTTGCAAGATAAATATCGAATTTCAAGCAAATTTTATAATTTGCTAATAGCAACTTATAGGTTTTTGGCATTACACACTATATAATAGAAGATCTCCTTGCTCAATTAGTCTTTCAAAAGTAGACATCGGTGGGACTACCTTGTTTTGGTCTCGGTCCCATTTTTAGTAAAAACATTCTATTGTTTCTGATCCTAATTTCTTTTCTAGAAAAAAAACGACCTCTCCAATAATCTGTATGATTCTTTGAATTCATATAAAATGAATGTTGATGGTTTTGAGAAATCAACAGTAGAAGAATAACTTTTTATGCATATATCAAAACTAAAAAAGTATAATACCACTTTTTTTTTGCTTGCATCAAGTTTTTCCTTGATCCTGTCCATGTGCCTTAGAAAATTCTCTCAGAGCTCATAGTTCTTGCATAGATACAAAATCTAAATGAGTAAGTTTCGATCAATGTTGATTTAAGAAGTCTTTTTGATAATATCAATATTTAGGATCTGTAGAACTATAAGTATTTGTTTTTAATAGGAACCTCTACGATGGTTTCCGTTTAGGATCGAAAAAAGTGATTTTACACATTCATAATTTTATCTGAATCATTAATAAAAAGGGTCTATTTATAGATTATTATTAGTCAGAACAGAATAATAAGTATAGAGAAAACATCACAGGACCAGTTTTAAGTCTCGGTCCCGAAAAAATTAAAAGTTAGTCCCAACAGGAATGGGACCGAGCCCAGTTTGCAGATCTCTACTTGCGAATTATAAACATTTTTATAAGTATATTTACATCGAAATGTGATTAATGTGCACACCAGAATTAAACTGTGATGAGTATAAATTCAAAACTTCAGACGTCATTTTGTTTGACGCTCCTATCAGATAAAACTATTTTAAAATCTCATCATCTCCAAAAAAAAATGCCTGAAAATGGTGTTTTATATCAACGTAATTTTCATTCTGACATATGTTTCAGATTTATAGTTCAAGACATGATTTAGATGATTATCTCATCATGTGTCAATATTTAGCAAACATAATTGCGTTTCTATTTAGACATATACATATATACAGATTTCTGTTGATTTTAAACGAATTTTTTGATTTTTTTTATTAAAACTATATCGAAATAGAACAATGTTTTTATCTATCTAGTACAAACATGAGTTGTCAAGGTTTTTCAACTAAATATTTCTTTTATGTTACAAACTATGAAAGTAAATAAGACACAATCAACGACTTTAAATCATCTATTGTGTGATTAAAAGATTTTCTATAAATTTCGTTGTTATTATTTGTTGACTTGACGCTTCTAATATATATATATTATTCATTCATTTATGTTAAATTCCATCAACTGAAATGAATATTATTTCAGTATAAAATAATACTAATTTTTATTATTTAGTAATAATATTATTCCGTAGTTCTTTTATGAATTATTAAATTAAATATAAATAAATTCAATAATCTCTTTAAAAGATTTTTATTAAATTTCAATTGATTTCTTTATTCTAAATGGTCTATTTTTCTCCAATCGAAATAAACGAATTAATTCTATTTTAATTTTCATTCACCAATATATTCTATTCTTATTTTATATATATATATATATGATTGAAAGATTTTTACTTACCAAACGACGACCTTCTACTTTTGAAACCATAATAATACAAAAATAAAACAAAATTTTCGTTTCTTTCTTTTATTTTTATTTTTATTCTTTTAATAATATTTTATTTAAATAATTTATACAATTGACAGTTAAGATTATTTTTTCATATGAATGAATGAATGAATGACTCAACACGCTTTGATACAAAAAAAAAAAAAAGAAAAAAAACAAGTACGAAGAATAAGTCGATACTTGACACACAAAAAAAAAATAATAATACTTTATATTATCAAACATATTAAATTTTTTTATTCATATTAGAAAAGATTATTTTTATTTTACAAAACAAAAATAAAAAATATAATACTTTTTTTTTTTAACTTGATTGAGGTCACTAGTTATCCGTAAAAAAATCTAAAAATTCCTATTTGCATTAATATATTAAAATCATAGAGGACAAAATGCATCATAGGAATTGGTTTATATCTATATTTTCTTTCTGTCATTTTTCTGTGGTTAATTAATAGATAATTAATGATATAGATAAAAATATTATATTAATGATTTCTATATTTTTTTTTACTACGTCTCAACGTTATATTTTTCTTATGATTCTTTGTATTCTTGTATGTTTTATACAATTTGTATTTATTTTTCAACTTTTTTCTAATACATCATCAATTGAGAAATCTATTTTATTACCTTCATTTTATAATTCAAATACAATATTAAATTGTACAAAAAAATTAATATGTCCACGTAATATTACACATTTTTCTATTCATATTGATAAAAATATTCAATATCCGAATGTATCTTATATACGTTCACCAATTTTTTTAACTATACTTGATATTATTCGAAATTCATCTTATTATACAAATAATTCAAGTTTAGCTTGTGTACATATAGCGCCTGTTGATACAATTGATCGAGATCGTCGATCAAAAAATGGTTATTATACATATTTTATTGAACAACATTTAAAATTTTTTCATGAATGGTCAGATCCAAATAAAATTCATTTGATATTTAATCATTATACAGGTAGTTCTCTTGGCTTTTTTTTTCTCCTTCTTTATCTTTCATTTTATGAAAATAGTATTACGAAACTATTTATTTCCAAAAACAAAAACTATCCACAATAAATTTTCTTCTAGGAACTTGGCCATCTTATCAACGTACACTAGATTTTAATTTACCATCAAAATATATTCTTGCTTCAACTAGTTTTACTTATACAAATTATAATTGTTCATCACATATAACATTTCCATTATTTCATACTAATTATTCATCAAATTTGACAAAAAATTTTTCTTTTAAATCACGTAAAATTCTTCTTTCATTTAAAGGTAAAAGTTATGAAGATGTTCAACATCATCGTACATTTTTTCATCATCTAAATAATAATTATGATATAATTATAAAATATACTAATAATAATAATTCATATGATCAATATGAATATATAGAACTTTTTCAACAATCATATTTTTGTCTTGTACCAAGTGGACGTCGTTTATATACATATCGTTTTCTTGAATCATTACAATATGGTTGTATACCTGTTATAACAACAAATAATAATGAATTATTAATACTTCCGTTTAGTGAAATAATTAATTGGTCTAATATAATTATTATTTATTTAAATTCATCATTAAGTATATTACCATATTATTTAAAAAATATTAATATAAAACAACGAATAAAAATGCAACAAGAATGTTATAATATATGGATAAAATATTTTTCATCAATATCAAGAATTATTTTAACTTTACTTGATATATTAAATGATCGTTTTATCTCATCTTCGTCTTTTTAATATTAATCATACATGCAAGAGACTTTTCTTTTTCTTTTCTTTTTCTTTTGGCGTTCTTCTCTCTCCGTCTGCTTCTCTATATTAACGACATGATCGAATCGGTCGAACTTTGTTCGTATAGTGTTCATTTTTGTTTCATAGGTCACGATAAACAGGAGAAATTTATCTTTGTTTCTTTCTTTTTCGTTTTATTGCAGATCTGTTTTCTATACTTGTTAGAATAATAATAAAATTATGACAGATATAATTATTGATGATGATATTATTGAAACAACAAAACCAACAACATCAGGTTCAAGTTCGTCAGTAACAACAACTCGTCGACCTATGTTTATTGAAACTGAAGTACGTACAGATACAATTACAAAACGACATGTAGGATCAACGACAGGAAGTAGAAGTGTTTATGATATACTTGAAAATACAAAATCACCTACAGAGTAATTATTTTAATTAGTTAAAAAAAAAAACAAAAGATTTTATTTTGCAATGATTTTTTTTGTTTTAGTGGACGTCCGCCGACAACTTATACTTATGCTCACAGGTTAGTGTTTTAGTTTCAAAGAAAAGAAAAAAAATCTGTCGAACAGATCAATCTATTTATCCACTTTGAATATAAATTATCATTTATAAAATTTACTTTGAGGGTCGATTTTATTTGTTTATAACGAATGAGTTCATTTGAATTATTATTCAGATAGAAAAAAAAGGTGATACTTGAAAATAAGTAAACAGACCTATTGTTATATGATATCCTCAGAGGTAAAGTTATGTGTACTACAGCAGTTGAAAGGTCTCTGAAATTAGGGTAATATAAAAAAATCAATTTTTTTTTTATTTGGTATATCATCTGTTATGTAATGTGAAAATAGATATGAGTTTTATATAGTTTGTTGATTATTCTTATCATTATACAGTTGCGTTGAACTATTACGACAATAACTGTTTGATGCTTTTACAATAGGGAATTCTTCTCTTTGTAATAATAATATATTTTTATGTGAAAAAAAATCGAATTCTTTCACACAGTAGGATGTGTAGCACTTCATATAATGATATGAGTTATTTTTGTTTGAGATGGAGACCAATAAAAAACTTGAATGAACATTCGTTTCTTTTTTGTTTTAATATGAAGTTTAATAGTACATTGCTGGAAGCGGTTTGATATTATGAGTGTGTCCTTGTTATTTTTTTTTTCTTCAATATAAAGTGGTATCGTGAAGAATCATAAGAAATATGTTTCATAATACTTTGACCTTCAGCAATAAAATACCATTAAAATACAGGTGATAGGATTGAATTCAGAAAGAAAAAAAAGACTAACTGTTCAAAGGTGTAATTTAAAATCATAACAAATAACCTTCTATCGATATGGATATAAAAGCATAGAAAATAAAATTTTTGAACATAGTTGTATAGTTAAATGTTTTGTTGACTGACAAGAGAATAAAATGTCTTTCATTTCTGTTTGAACAACTTTTGATAGGAACATCATAGAGACTTGCGATTTTTATTATTCGAGGGAAAAGAACAAGACCTATTGAATTACATTGTAACTCATCAGGTTAGTTTTTCGTATAGATTTTTGAAAAACGATATTCTCAACATATATATTCCTAGGTTGTTTCATTCAAGAATTATAGAATTTTTCGCAGTTTCAATTCTCACGAATAGATCTCTGATCAATTGAAATAACAGTGAGACAGGAGGGATTTATCATGATGATATTTATTTTCGAGTTTGAAGTAATCAGACACTCTTATCTTAACATTTCTTAAAAACTTCAATCAGCATTCATGTACCAAAGAGTCGATAATTCGAAAATATTGAGATAACAGAGTGTAGATTAGTTCGAACTTAATAGTAAATGTCATGATTTGATTTAGTACTATTTATTATCTTCTTTTCCGAATAACTGCAGGTCAATGGGTTGAAATTAAGGATCTCAGGTAAAAGTGAGCAATTTCAACTTCGCATAGATTGAAAAAGAAATACCTTCAGAACATTATATTGCAAATCTCTGCAACTAACTCATCTGATTGGTGAATTGTTACCCGATTGAGTTGCAAAAGTCCTTGATCGTCTCTCTTGATGGTGAAAACTGCAAGTCTCTATCATGTTCTTGTCAAAAGTTATTCAATAATACCATGAAGGCTATTACTTTTTTTTTCGAAATGAATAATAATTGTTAGACGTTCGATGTCATAGTCTATTAATTAGTAGTTCTGACCATTTCAATAAGAACAAGTAGTTTTCGAACTGATATTTCGATTGTCTTGAAAAGTATAGTAGAGTACAATCATCACATCCACATAAAAATTCAAAAGTCTGTTTTCGGAAAGCTCCTGGTTTCAGCAAATAATTGGTTAAAAACAGTCATACTTGTTTGTTATTAGGCTATAGGAGTGATTCCTTTTAAGTTTTTGTTACGAGGGAATCCGACCGAGTCATAATCTCTATCTGAGTTCATAGGCAGGACTGATAGTGTAGATGAAAATCTTGAAACGATCCGTGTTATGGTGCTTTTCCTAAACGTTCAGCGGAAATAGACAAATTTTCGTTGCAATATCCTACGCCTGAATAAATTGGCATGTGCTATTGTTAGGGATGATATCAGACCGAAACTTCTCGTCGGAATTTGTTACCATGACATATTGCACTGATCTGAAAATACGGTACTATCCTTTGCTTTACATATTATTAGTTCCACCGACCTATATGATATATCCATACCTTAAAAATCTCATCGATATTGAAATGAATTTTTTTGTTTTATTTAATTCTAGTGTTTCCTATATGCCTGTGTCGCAAAATGGTACATGTGATGTTCCAGTAATGGCTCGTCGTGATTTACATGGTGATTATCGTACATATGGATCATCAAGTTTTTCATCAACAAATTCAGTATTTTCATCACCGACACGATTTATTTCAAATGTTCGTTCACAATTAGCTAATGGATATTCAGCTATTCGTGATCGTTTAACACATCATAGTACACACGAACAACAACAACAACAACATCAAGAACAAGAACAAGGAACAGAAGCACTTTTACATTCACCAACATCTCATCGTAGTACAAGAGTTTCTCGTACATCATCTCAATCATCAACAAATGGTCAAACAACAGGTTATTATCTTCGTCGACGTCCACCAATTCATTCAACACCACGTGATAATGAAAATGAAGATATACAACAACGTAAAACAACAAATAAACAACGAAAAGAACGTAAAAGTCAAGATGAACAAGAAGAAGAAGAAGAAGAACAAGAATATCATGAAAAAAAAGGAACCAAAGATGAAAAAATAGATGAACATGAAGATAATACATTAATTCATTTTGTTAAAAATATTCTTTATATGCCAATTAAATTATTCAATTTTCTATGGGATCATCTCTTTAGTTTACCATGGTGGTTACTTATTCCACTTCTTTTTTTACTTGGTCTCTATATTTGTAAGTATTTGATTTATTTTATCAAATTCACATTTTATTTTTTTCATCAAAATGTATATTATATGTAAGTTTTAATCTCAACTATCAGACTTTCTTACTAACGGAAAAATCCTTAAACTATTGTATTGTAGTCATAGTTATGATTGAGAGCACACGAAAAAGAAGGCAACGCGAGCGAAGGATGACAATGAAATACTCTATAATCTAAAAAAAGTGCGTGTCGACTAAATTGAT
>CAJNOP010000063.1:932024-948381 GCA_905250075.1 Rotaria sp. Silwood1
CATTACAATTAGGAACAGTTTGCTTTAGTCAGGGATCAGGCCCAGTGATTTATCTACTGGGTGGGCTCGGTGGGCGCCGCCCACTCGAAAATATACAGCAGCCATTCGTCTACTGGGTGGGCCGAATGGGCGCCGCCCACCCGAAATTTCGACTCGCTCACTCGGAAAACGAAATCTAGATAAAACACTGATCAGGCCTAGACCAAATTGAGCGGAACTATGAATGAAATCTTTGAACAAAAGTTATCAGGACCCTCACTGGGATTTTAAACCAATCTGATGAGCTCTGCCTGCGCATCTCTAGTAGTGAAGGACCGGTTTACTTCAATCTTTATATGATTTTCTATTAGGATGTATGTGAGTTGTATATTTTAATTTCAAAGAAGTTTCCTCTTACAACCTTCTTTTTGTATTTTTGTTTGAAGTTCCTTATTTGGCATGCAAACCATTCGAACATTATCCTGAATCAAAAGTTTATCAATATTGTCAAGATTTTCAAGAATATAGAGATAAACAATTAAAAAATTCCTATAATAAAATTTATGAACAAACATATTTTCGTGGTAGTCATTATATTAAAAAATTTTTTAATTTTTTAATTGGTATAAAAGATTGGATTATGAATTTTTTGGATGATATTTATTATTCAATAAAAAAAACATATCATCGACAAGTTAATAAAGTTAAAGATCGTGTTGATGATGTTGTATCAACAACAAAAGATAATGCTAAAGAATATTGTGATGCTAGTTTAGAAAAAGTTAAAACTTTAGTTGATGAATTTAAACGTGAAAAAGATAAATTACTTGGTAGTCGACATGCATTAAAACCTGGACAAGAAAAAGAATTAGAAGGTGTAAGTAGAAAATTATTGACACAAAAAAAAAGCAATTTTTATTAAGAAAATTTGTTTTTTTAGCTTATTCGACAGTTACTTGATGAATATGCTGCTGATGAAACTGGTCAAGCGGATTATGCACTTGAAGCTAATGGTAAGAAAATAAAAACAAAAAAAACCAACGAAGAGAAAATGTTTCGTATTATTTTTTTTGTGTATCTTAGGTGGAAAAATTGTTGATACAAGATGTACTGAATATACTGATGAACCTCGACAAAATGTTGTGAAATTTCTTGGTATTCCGATAGTACATATGTCTAAACAACCAGACATAATGATAAAAGTTTGTTAATTTTGATGTTTGAATTTTTATTTGTTTTGTTATTTATAGGCTGGTCGAATGCCTGGTCAATGTTTTCCATTTAAAGGTGATCAAGGTAGTGTTATTATTAAATTAGCTGTACCCGTTAAACCAACTGAATTTGTACTTGAACATTTATCGAAAAGTATTTCAATTGTTGGACATATTAATAGTGCACCGAATAATTTTACTGTTTATGTAAGTAGAAATTTAAAATTATATTTTTATAGAATTGTAGAAGTTAATTTTGATTAATCCTAATAAAGAAACTTGTAAGAATAGTTGATAGATTCTATGTAATGTTCTAATAAAAAATTGTAAAAAAAAGGATTCGGGTTTCTATTAACATGGCATTAAGTTATGGAATTTTATTCCAGACGTTATAGTATCTATAGGCATAAAATAATTGAAATAGAACCGTTGAAGAGATTCTCTCGTCAGTGATAGCAGTAAGAGCTTAAGCCTCCTCACAAAAATCGAGCTCAGCCCAGGAGCATTCAAATGACATGAAAAAAATAGCTCTTTAGTATCTCCAAGTTTTCTCTGTGGATCTTCATTCTAGACATTTAATTTTTTTTTTGTTTGAAAGAGCATATCAGAATGCAGCGACTCTCGTGGCCCTTTTTTTTTTAAAGTCTTACTTTTTAGGGGAAAAAACCGAAGCGAAAGTTCAATGACTCAAAAAACTTCTCTAAAAATTGCGCTGCTCCGATAGAGATGTTATCTTCTATGATAATAAAAAACTTATTTTAAAAAAAGGGCCACGAGAGTCGCTAGCCTTGCACATAAGCTTTCAAAGAAAAAAAAATATTTGGCTTTATCTCTTACTATGATGGAGTTCTGCTGGAGATACGTCCTTGAGCCCACGTTCTGAGAAAAACGAAAAATGATTTTCGGTTTTTTGTAAAAACGGCCTGTTTTTCGGAGTTATGACTAGTTTATTGCATTTTTGACTTATTCTTGTTTACTTGTCGTGACAGTCAAATCACTGAAGTTCGATCGAAAATTTCACCCATAGGTAAGACTCGTAGAAAACAAAATATCCTGAACAAAATGCATCGTTGTTGAGGTATGAAATGTTGAAAAAAAAAGTATGTTGAATGCGACCTGTGATGATTCCTTTGTATTAGAGATTATTAATGAAAAAGTTCTAAAACTTTATAGGAAGATTAATTTAATTTGATCGGTAAGATGAAAATGCAATGAAATAATCAAAGTAAAAATTCAATATTGTAGTCAAGAGCTTTTAGTTAAACATGCTTATTGTTTGAAAGTATTTTGTTTTTGAATTTTTATAAAAAAGATTTATTTTTGTTTTATTTTTAGGCTTTGAAAGATAAAAATGATAAAGAAGGTACAGTTTTGGGTCGATATTATTATGATGCAGAGAACGGTCCATCACTTCAACGATTTAAACCTCAAGTTTGTTTTATTTTTTTTTTTTTGTTATATTATTATCAATAAAATAAATTTTTTTTGTATTTAGCTTCGTCATGTACCGACAATTGAATATATTGAACTTCGAGTAACATCAAATTGGGGTAATCCAAATTACACATGTGTATATCGATTTCGTGTTCATGGTGATTTGCCAGCGGTTCAACCATCAGCACCACCAGCACCGGCTGCATAATATGCATTATTTGTTGTTTTCTTCTTTTTTCCTCTTACAATAACAAAAAAAAAACAAAAAAAAAAAACCAAATTCTAAACATTATCGCGGTAATTCATATTGAATAAACGCATAATGAAAATTATCTTTTGTTTATTTCTAAAAAACGTCTAGCTTGTGTATTTAGAAAAAAAAAAAACAGATTAAAAAGGTGTTTATGAACAATTAATGTAGACATTCTTTTTTTTCTTTTGTTTATTTGTATGTTTATGTGGTTATTCTATGTGTTGAATCACGCTTCTTTTCTTTTTCCTTTTTTGTGTAATTGTCGGTGTGCTTCTTTCATTTTTTTTTGTCAACTTATATGTTCGAAAATAAAAATCTAGAAATCTTTGCAAATAACCACGAAGAAAAAAATAAAATATTATTTTGTATTTAACAAAAGTAATAACAGTGACATTAGAATACTACAAAGAAAAAGCTCAAGAGAATTTTCTTTTTATACATTTGATAGTCTGAAAAGTAGTACTTTATACTTCTATAATATCTCATCATTCTTCAGCTGATTTCATAGAAATAAAATTTCAATGAAAGCTGTTCAGCTTATAGTTCTACATGATAATCCCGATATATTTTACTTCTTTGTATTAAAACGTGTCGTAAACTTTAATTATTTCTTTTCTTAGAAATATCTTGATATAAATCGAAAAAAAAAACTAGACTGCATGCGTTTGAAAAATGTCAAAAAGCGATGGTATACGACTTTTTTGTTATTTCGAAATCTCAGGCTTTCATAGAGAAATTCATAATGAATTACATTCATGTTCAGTCATTGTGACTCGGCCATCGAACTGATATTTTGTCAATAACTCGTTGCCAATGACACTAGTCGATGTCTATGAGAGTTCGCTTCCATGCATTGTTGTTCTTTAGTCATTTCAGTTTTGCTAAATTTTTTATTCCTGAAAAGGTATGTACGAAAAATCAAATTATGGAACTTTCACAGATACCTTTCGACTAGTGTCGTTGAATCTTACTTATAAGTAAAGCATTAGTTCAATTGACAAATCACACTTGAGAACTCTTTCTCATTAACTGACAAATAAAATATCAATAATCTTTTTCAGATTGAGTCATCTATGACTATATAAAAGAACTCGCAGATTTTAATTATCATTTTCAGAATTTTTATAACCTCTTAGCAATCAAGTTTTTGAGAAAACGGATTTCAGATGTGCACTCGTCACATTCTCAAGATTTCGAAAAACGTTGCCTCATTTCAAAATGGTAGTTAGACATGGAGAACAAATGAGTGGATTGAGCCTTAACTAATGCATCGAAAAGAAGAATGAACTAGTCATTGTAGCTGAGCTAATGAAAAGCACTCACTCGGCTACTGTACTTGGTCCGGTCAACCAATTTTTCATTCAAGGACACAAAGTGCATTCAGAAAACGAAAAAATTTTGTCTCAAATGACTCTGATTCTTCTCTATCTACTTATTGATATTATCACTTGCGTCTGCTTCAATTCAACTGGTTCTGTTGTAACCCATTATGGCCTTTGTTCGATACTTATGTTACTTGACTTCATGAACATACTCAGAAGCATATGTTCACTTATTTTGAATCGATGGACCTCACGATAAAGCTATATTACCTTATTTTCTGGGTTTGAAATCACGCAGTTTTTAATTATTGAATGTGATAAATTTCATTTTATAGTGAATTTCATAAATTTCAAGAGCAAAGAAGAATATAAAAAACCTATTGATAAATGGATACAATTCTATATAAACAACCAGAATGTCTACTTCGAACCTCTAATGAAATGAAAACTAAATGAACATATGACTATATTTTTCTAGAAGCCCTGTTTGAATTATTACTATATAAAGAGAGAAAATTTTCTTTAATTTTCTAAATAGTATAATAATGCATCAAACAGATTATGCTCTCAAATTAACAGTCAATGATGACTTGATTATTATAAGACCACTATTCAGATTGTCTAGACTATGTATGCGACGTGTTAATAGTCGAATGTAATTAGTTGAGAAGAGTCTCATGCATCTGCCAAACGACTTCAACACTTAGTATAAAACATGTCGCTAAAAATAAGGTTTATCCATGTAAGAGTTACTGAGAAGCTAATACTAGTATTCAAGATCAGTATAATGCATGCTATACCAGCGTTCTTTCTTGAAAGTGTGGTATCATGGTACATTGTTATTAAAATGGGTGAATATTTTTGAAATCTGATAAAATAGGCAGAATTGAGTCGACTTCAATGCACTCTAATAACGTTGAACCGTCTGTACTCTAACTGCATCGCCCCAATCGACTCCATTTATGAAATGAATTTTTATTAGTAAAATATTATTCTGAAACTGTGCTTTTCTCGGTTAAGTTGAATTGAGGTAGAACATACTTTATGCACTGTTTTATAGTTAAAACCGAAAGTAGTAAATGCTACCACCGGTAAATTGCCGATAGTGCAAAGAAACATGTGAGATTGGTACGGTTCAGATTCGGATGCTAAAGTTTTGGATCGGACAATATCAAACATATAGGGTCATCTTTCAAAATTGATACGACTAAGAATGTACCAAGATTTTAACTAATAGAAAAAGTATTGAAATTTACATCTGTAGATACTTGTCGTGATGGTTAGAGTATACAAAAAACTCGAACTCTTGTATGATAAACAAAGTTAATAAAACGCTTTAAGTTTTAAGCAAGATTGTTATAATGTTTTAAGTATGAGTACAATGAATTGTCAATTATTCGTAATCCTATGTTCAATAGAATACAGGTCGTAGTATGATAACTTAAAATATATTAAGTTAAATTATTTAGTGTCTTTTTTTTTCATATTAGAATGAAATTTAAAATCGAAATTATCAAGGTAATACTCAAGATTTATTTATCTTTTCGGCAAATAATAAATCATTAGTAAATATTCATAAAAATCTCACAATTTTAAAAACAAAGATTTAATTAATAATGCTTTTACATAAACTAGGTCAACTTTTTTCTATCAACAGACGTGTACGTTGAGGAATACTTTTTATACATTTCATCGACATTGGGTTGTTTTTAAACATCGGAATCATTTATCAATAATTTGTTTTTTTTTTAAGTGATGTTTTGCTCATGATGATTCATAGAGATTTACACGTCTGTGTTCTGTTATCGTTATTACTAACTTGAAAGAATATAAAAAACAAGCTACACGTTGTGCAATAACAACGATGGCGATGATGACGACGATACAGAGAGAGAGAAATATAGATTTTTTTTCTCTCATTCTCTCTCTTTTTTTTTGTAAGGGGCAAACTTGCACAATACTTTGAAAAAAAATATTTCACTGTCTCCCGTGTAATATCTTGTGCATGTCTCTATTGTTTTTCATTATTTTATAAGTAGGCATTCATTTTCATATATTCGTCTAGATTATAATTCACCAAACGACATGAATCCATCGACTACGACTACATCTACTAATAAAGGTGGCTCAGGTCCATTGTATCGTATACCACCTTACCATTATATACATGTTTTGGATCAAAATACAAGTGTTACAAGACTTGAAGTTGGTCCTAAAACATTTATTAAACAAGACAATGAAACAGTTACTATCGGACCTGAAAAGATGATTACAGTACCGTACGTAAATCATTTCTAAATAAAGAAAAATAAATAAATAAATACTTATTTTAAATTATTTCTAGACCACGTCATTATTGTGTGATTGAATCACCTGTAGTACGTAATGAAACAGGAGAAGTACAATATGATCAAAATGGTCAAGCTAAACTTGTTCATGCTGATTTGGATATTCGTCTTGCACAACCTGATCAAGCACCATTCCCACTTTATCCTGGAGAAGTTCTTCGTCAAGTATGAAAAAACAAAAAAAAAAAAATTGATATTTTTCTTATGTCTATTTTATTTGTTTGATCTTATTTTTAGCCAGTTACACCTTTAAAAGTTGTACCAGCTAATTCAGCATTACGCTTAAAAGCTGTACTCGATTTTGAAGATGAAACAACCAAAGAACAACGTCGTGCCGGTGATGAATGGTTATTTGAAGGACCTGGAACATATATTCCACGAAAAGAAGTTAGTGTAGAAGAACAAATTCGTGCAACTATAATTGGTCCTAATCAAGCTATTCGACTTAGTGCAAAAAAAGAAATCATTGATCGATCAGGACAACGACGTGTTACTGGTGAAGAATGGTTGGTTAAAAAAACTGGTGCCTATTTACCACTTGCCTATGTAAATAAAATCAAGTGTTTTTTTTTTAGAAATTTTAATTTTTTTTCTTATTTATTAAATCTTTTTAGGAAACAGTTGTTTCTGTTGAAAATGCACATGTTTTAACAGATAAAAAAGCTCTTCATCTTCGTGCTCTTAAAACTTTTACGGATGATTTTGGTAAGAAACGTATGAATGGTGAAGAATGGCTTGTTACTCTTACTGATACTGAAACACATACACTTAGTGTTTATGAACAATTAGTTGCCATTGTTGATGTAATAACACTTAATTCACGTCAATATTGTGTTATTCTTGATCCAGTTGCTGCTGATGGAAAACCACAATTAGGAAAAAAGGTTTGTTTTATGAACTAAGATCTAAAACAAGTGTTGAAATAGAAATTTGGGCTAATATACAAACATTGACGGACATCTTAGTAACATATTTCCGAAAATTGAGTTGAGACATTGAATAGTTTAAAAAGTCAAACATGTATTTTTGTGCTGTAACGGAGGCAGTGATGACTCAACCGATTGCCTTACAATTCTAATAACAGATCTATCTCAAAATAGATAAATAAAACAATTTTCCCATGATTAAGTGTGTTTTTTATACTGGAATTTCTTTACTTTTTTGTGTTTAGAAACTTATTGTTGGTGAAAAATCATTCTTTCTTCAACCGGGTGAAAGACTTGAAAATGGTATTCAAGATGTTTATATATTAGGTGAAGATGAAGGTGTTATTCTTAAATGTATTGAAGCATTTACTGATGAACAAGCTGGTACAGAACGAAATCCAGGTGATCGATGGATGATTCGTGGTCCAAGGTAAGATATTGATTTGTTTTTTTTTCTTTCAAAAAAATAAAATAAAATCTTTATTTTATTTTATTTTAGTGAATATATTCCTCCAACACAAGTTGAAGTTGTTACACGTCGTAAAGCAATTCCATTAGATGAAAATGAAGGTATTTATGTTCGTGATATAAAAACAGGTCGTGTAAGAGCTGTTATTGGTGAAACATATATGTTAACACAAGATGAAGAACTTTGGCAAAAAGAATTACCTAAACAAATTGAAGATTTACTTTCACGTGATCCATTAGCTGAACGAAATGTTCCAACACGTAATCAAACATCAGATAAAACTCAACAACAAACATCTACTACAACACAAGCAACAAGTTCAAAATCAAGTACAACAAGACGTGATAAATCACAATTAATTACTTATCGTGTACCACATAATGCTGCTGTACAAATATATGATTATAAATCTAAAAAAGCACGTATTATTTTTGGTCCTGAACTTGTTATGCTTGGTCCTGATGAACATTTTACATTACTTTCATTAAGTGGTACTGTACCAAAAAAACCAAATCAAATTCAAACACTTTGTTTACTTCTTGGTCCTGATTTTTTTACTGATGTTATTGTTATTGAAACAGCTGATCATGCTCGTCTTTCACTTCAACTTTCATATAGTAAATGAATGAATTCGAATTGATTTTATTTTTTTTATTTTTTTATTTATTTAGATTGGCATTTTGAAGTTAGTGATATGAAAGATGAAAAAGAAGCTGCAAAACTTTTTTCAGTTCCTGATTTTGTTGGTGATGCAGCTAAAGCTATTGCATCACGTATTCGTGGTGCTGTTGCTGGAACACAATTTGATGATTTTCATAAAAATTCAGCACAAATTATTCGTGCATCTGTATTTGGTCTCGATGCTAATCAACATATACGTGATCAATTTGTTTTTCCACAAAATAATCTCGTTATAACATCAATTGATATACAAAGTGTTGAACCAGTTGATCAACGTACACGTGATGCACTTCAAAAAAGTGTACAATTAGCTATTGAAGTAAAATAAATTAAATTATTTTATTTAATAGATGCAAAAAAAAAATATATTTTTCAATTAGATAACAACAAATTCACAAGAAGCTGCAGCTAAACATGAAGCTTCACGTCGTGAACAAGAAGCTAAAGGTTTATTAGAACGTCAACGTATTAAAGATGAAGCTGATGCTGAACAAGTTCGTAAACAACTTTTGGAATTACAAGCTCTATCAGCTGCTGTTGAATCAGCAGGTCAAGCTAAAGCTGAAGCACAAAGTCGTTCTGAATCAGCTCGAATTGAAGGAGAAGCTGCTGTTGAACAAGGTACAAAGAATATTAACAAAAAAATATATAATATATCTAAATAATGAACTTTTTTTTTTTCATTATTTCTTTTGAATAGCTCGTCTTAAAGCTGAAGCTACACGAATTGAAGCTGAAGCTGAATTAGCACGTTTGAAATTAGCACGTGAAGCTGAAATAAAATATTTAGGTGAACAAAATGAATTAGAAATAAGTAAAAAATCTGAAATGTCAAGAATTGAAACAGACAAATTCAAATTACAAGTTGAATCAATTGGTGCATCAACTATACAAGCTATTGCTACTTCTGGTCCAGATACACAAGTTAAACTTTTACAAGCACTTGGTCTTCAATCAATGTTAGTTACCGATGGTCGTACACCAATTAATCTTATGGGATTTGGACAAGGTCTTTTAGGTGGTTTAACTAGTAATACAAATAAAAAAATACGATCATCAACTACAGCTTCAAGTAATTATCATGTTGAAGAACATGAATAGATAAAAACATTCGACAATTAATACGTTCATTATTCATGTGTGTTTACGTTATTTTCTATACACTTAGTTTGATTTCTTTTTAAATACTTATGTAAGATTAATAAACTTAACGAACAATTCCTTGATCGATTTAATTTTCTATTCTATACTGAAGTTAAATGAAGATGTTTATATAGTTTCAATTATTATAGAATAAATAATCGACTTGAAACAAAAAAACTATTGTGTATTAAATGAATATAAATCGAGAGAGAAATAATAGACTTCAAATGATGTGCAAAGATTTTCGGAGGTTCAATAAAAACAACCATCAAAAAAAAAGTTTCATAGATAGATATGATCATGACCAATACTTTTTCATTCGGAACGATACCATTTATGTTCGAGTAAAAATTGCATCGAATGTCAAATTGACCCGATTTATGTGTCCCACCATAAATATAATAATCATACATTGTTATTTCCTTTCTGTTTGTAAAATATCATTGCGAAGGTATTATGAAATATATGTTGCAATATCACCATAAACTCTGATAATTATAGTTTACCAGTAGGATGATTTTTGTTCTAATCTAGAAAAAACAAACATATTCTTGATTGTATTCGTATTGTAGATAAAAATCGAATATACGATTGAGATATGATCTTTTGTCTTCTCGTTCTGATCATCATGATTTAAAAATTTGACATCATACATCATTATTTACGGCTTATAAAATAAGCATAAAAATCAAAATATCTATCATTCATACTCTTTTCATAACGTATGACAGACAATATATAATAACTAATGTATTGAATAATATTTGACTTCTTATTTTAATTTCCTTTTGATAGTGTAAATCATTTTCTATCCAAACTAATGAATTGCACTCTGAATAAGGTCACAAGAATTTTTATTCGATCTTTTTTTTTTCTTTCATAAATTCAAGGTTATTCTTTTGTTAATTACATTTTCGTTCTGCTTACTAGGTATTTCTATGTTTTATTTTACCTGTCGATGGATACTCATGTAAATAACTATGCACGTCTTACTTTTCTTTTACCTTGAAATTAATAATGTTTTCAAGTATTACTTGAATAGAATATGTGATTCATATTTAATGCTTTTTTGTTTTTCAAAGAATACTAATTCTTATAATATTTTATTGTTGATAATAATGATTCAAAAAAAAAATGTCTATACGTTACACAAATACATAAAACGAAATAAATGTTATAATAAAAATGTTTCGAGTTTTGTTTTTTGTTTGTTTTTTTCTTTCAAAAATCTGACTGCACTCGAGTCAAAATTATTTTAAGTTGTTTAAATAACGAGTGCTCAATTTTGTTGTACCATACTTGATCCAACTAAATCAACAGCTGTATTAAAAAGATTAATTGGGCTACGTCCATCAGTAATTAATGTTGATTTAATACCAAGAGCTTGAAGAAGTTTAACCTTAAAAAAAAACAATAACAAAAAAAAAAGATAAAACAAAAAACTCACTTGATTGTCTGGTCCACTAGTAGCAATAGCTTTAATTGTTTCTGGTCCAATAGAACTAACATGTTCTTTAAATTCATTAATTTCAATTTCAGCTAATCGTTTAGCTTTATCAATATCTAGATCAGTTGTTAATTTCGAATAATTTATATCTAATTCACGTGCTTGTGTTAAACGATGAAGTTCCATATCAGCTTCAATTTTCGCTGCTTTAGAACGAAGTGTAGCTAAAATGAAAATATGTATGAATATGAATAAAAATATATATTATTGAAAAAATGAATGTTTATTTACCTTGTTCAACAGCAGATTCACCCTCAATTTTAGCAGCTTCAGCTCGTGATTGAGCTTCAGCACGTGATTGACCAGTTGATTCAACAGCTGCTGATTCAGCTTGAAGTTGTAATAATTTTCGACGTTCCTTTTCAGCTAAACAAATAAAAAATGAATTCATATTATAAAACAATCTTTAGATAAGATGTATAAAAATAATTACCTTCAGCTTCATCAGTAATCTTTTGTCTTTCTAAAAGACCTTTTGCTTCTTGTTCTGTTCGTGAAGCAATATGTCTAAAAGAATATTTTAATAATGAAAATGTATTTTATTATTTCTAATAAATCATTTTTACTTTGCTTGAGCTTCTTGAGAATTCGTTGTAATCTAAAGAATTGATTTATATTAATAATAATAAAAAAATCAAATTGATTTATTTTCTTACTTCAATAGCTAATTGTACACTCTTTTGAAGTGCATCACGTGTACGTTGATCAACTGGTTCAACACTTTGTATATCAACTGATGTTAAAACTAAATTATTTTGTGGAAATAGAAGACGTTTATTAACACGTTTATTTTCATCAAGACCAAATACAGATGCACGAATAATTTTTGCTGAATTCTTATGAAAATCATCAAATGATATACCAGCAACAGCACCACGAATTTTTGCAGCAACAGCTTTACAAAAATCTCCAATAAAATCAGGAACAGAAAAAATTTTTGAAACTTCTTTATTATCATTACGATTATTAACCTTTATAAGAAAATAATAATAATAATAATAAAATTTCAAAATCAAACAACAATTTTTCTTTTTTTTTTTTGTCTTACTTCAAAATGCCAATTATATGAAAGTCTAAGTGAAAGACGTGCATGATCACTTGATTCAATTGTAACAATATCACTTGAAAATTCTGGTCCCAATAAAAGACATATAGCACGAATTTTATTTGGTACTTTAGGTTTTTCACCCGATAAATTTAAAACTGTAAATTGTTCATCAGGACCAAGTATAACAAGTTCAGGGCCAAAAACAATACGTGATTTTTTAGATTTAAAATCATATATTTGTACAGCAGCATTATGTGGTACACGATAACTAACAACTTTTGATTTATCTCTTGGTGGAGTAACATTTGGTGTATTAGATTTATCTTCAAAATGTCGTGCATCTAATACAAGTAATTGTTCAACTTGTGCTGGTAATTCTTTTTCCCATAATTCTTCATTTTCAGTTAATAAATATGTACTACCAATAACTGAACGAATTTTACCAGTTTTAACATCACGAACATAAATACCTTCATTAACATCTAATGGTACAGCTTTACGTCTTAGAATAACTTCAGCTTCAACAGCTGGTATATAATCTTTTGGACCTCGAACCATCCAACGATCACCAGGATTACGTACAACTTTCTATTTAAATAGAATATAATTAATTAATTTTTTTTTGTGGAAGGAAAAATTAAAATCATATAAATACTTACTCCATCTTCTTTAAATGATTCTGTACAACGAAGAATAAGACCTTCATCTTCTTCAAGAACATATACATCTTGTATACCATTAGCTAATTTTTCACCAGGTTGAAGAAAAAATGTTTTTTCACCCTTAAAAAAGAAATTGTTTTTTATTTTTAATGTTATAATTAAATCAAATTTATTTATACTTTAATTAATTTTTTCTTTCCTAATTGAGGTTTACCATCGGAATCAACTGGATCAAGAATAACACAATATTGACGAGAATTTAATACTGTTACTGATACAACACCAACAACCTATGTTTAAATATTAAATTATTTCTATTTTTGTCTTTCTATTCAAAAAAAAAAAAATTAACCTACTTCTTCATATACATCAGGAATATATGTTTCAGCATCTTTTACATATACTAACCATTCTTCTCCATGAAGACGTTTACGTTTGAATGCATCAGTAAATGTTCGTAATGCGCGAACATGAAGAGCTTTCTAAAAAAAACATAAACATCAATATAAGATTATAATAATAATAATAATATCTTATCTACTTTATCAGTAAGAACATAAGCTTTGACAGTTGAAATAACTTCTTCATAGGCTAATGGTAAATATGAACCAACAGTTCTATTAAGCCATTCTTCACCTGTTTCTCGTTCAATACCATCACGATCAGTCATTTCTTTTTTAGCACGTAAACGTACAGCTTCATTAGGTTTAAGAATAACAGCTTTAATTTGTTCTTCAACACTAACTTCTTTACGTGGAAAATATGTTCCAGGCCCTTGAAAAAGAAATTCATCACCAGCTCGAATTTGTTCACCTTGTTCATTAATAAAATCAAGAACAGCACGAAGACGTAAAGCACAATTAGGTTCAATAACTTTTAATGGTGTTACAGGTTGTTTAAGAATTTCTCCTGGATAAAGTGGAAATGGTTCTTGTGCAAAACGTATATCAACATCAGAATGAAATAATTTAACTTGACCATTTTTATCTATAACAACTTTATCATTTTTATCTCGAACTGCTGGATTTTCAATAACAGCATAATGACGTGGACTATATACAACAACAATAAAAAAATAAAATAAAACAATATGATAAAAACTAATTTTCAACATACGGTATGATTAACATGCGTTCAGGTCCAAGTATAACTTTTTCATGATCTTGTTTAACAAAAGTTTTTGGACCTACTTCAAGTCGAGTTACATTTGTATTTTGATCAAGTACATGTAAATAATAGAAAGGAGGAATTCGATATACTAAATATATAATCATATAGTAAAAAACCAAAACGTCATTATTTATTAATGATATATCTTACCACCGCTAAGTTTTGGATCAGCCATAGTGGTTTGTTTTTGTTATCAAAAAAGAAACGACAAATCTGCAAGAATAAAACGTCCTTTTATGTATGTTAATATCCGTGTAGAAAAAAAAAAATGTGCATTAAAAAAGGGTTATATGAAACAAGAAGAAAAAAAACAACAATTTTCAACTTGATTGTGAAATGACATTAGTATAAGTTAACGTTAAACATTGCACGACTAACCTACAATAATAACTGAATAAGGTTGATTCATGTCATAAATAAGAAGAAAGAAAAAAAAACAGACGATACAAAGAGAGTGAATTAGAGAAAGAACGCAAGAGCCCCTTTTTGACACATTATATTGCAACATAGTCATGAAAGTATAAAAACTTAGCAATTTCATTTAATTCTGAAATATTCTAAATGCGTAAAAAAAATATGTGATAATGAATTGCTTCTATCTAATGTAATAATTGATATCTAAAATAAAATCTAATATGATTGGATATGACGTCTACTTTTTTTTTTTGATCTAGATAAGAAAGAAATCAAATAGAGCAAAAAAAGAAATTTTACTTTTTTTAAATTTCGTTATTATTGAATATGATAAGTATATGTGTTTGTCAAAAAAATAACCATGGCTATGGTGAAAACAAGACTTACATTCGAATTTTTATTGATTTAGGATAATTATATTTATATGTCATTCATAGCCGAGCGAGCGAAACAGCAAATTTTAAGATAGAAGTCGATAGTTCCAAAAAAAAACATATTCGGAATCGAATCGACGATCTAATAATAGTATATTTGATAACTGATACAATAATTTTTCTTCTCGAAGTTGTTAACGTCTATTTTGTTTCTTCAATGAAGAATTATATTGAAGTGAAACTTTGTACAAACATAAGGGGGTGTCTAATTATACATACAAAGATATTTCAGCTTTGTATCTCATTGTTAGTAGGACCTAGGACAATTTCAATATATTTATAATACTTAATTTTGATATCTATGGCATTCAATCAACTGAGTAGAAAATGTCTATTCATTTTTTTCTTCTTTATTTAACCCAAGACACTGCTTTCTATTAACTCTTGTAAATCTCTTCTAATGTTTTCCTTCTTTCTCTGATCTTGAGACATAGACTACGTCAAAAACGTTTTGCGAAAACTGAGAAAATTTTATGAAAAGATGAACTTGAAGTTAGGATGATTATGACAATGCTAAATATTTTCTGTGCTCTTAATCATACTTTTGGCTGCTTTTGATTTTTCTTTTCATCGAGTTGTAAGGAACATACATAATTTATCTTTAGTGCGATCGTAGATTGTTCTCTTCGACTTTAGTTTATGAAACATTTGAACAGCTTACCACTGATTATTTCAAGAGGTTTTAGTGCAAGGGAGGAACAGCTAAAACTTTCGTGTTGAAGTCTCATGAAATCTTCTGAAATCCTACAAAATCTTTGGAAAGAATTTCGACCGATACCCGGCAAAACATTTGAAAAGGTAATTAAGTTTAGTAAATCTGTTAGCCACCTAATTTTGCAATCAGACAAAGACCTGAAGTTAGTCATAGTTCTTGAATTGTCAAGTCTTTCAATATATTGAAGCCAGAGTTCTAATATGCTCAAGTTTTTCAGCTTTCTCCCCCTATCAAACGGGTGTAAGTATAAGTGCGTGCGATGGATAAAATAGAGTTCTTGCCTCCACCTACATCCTATTAGTACGACAGTTTTATCCATGAATATTCAAAAATGTTGATAGAATATTTCTTTTCTAGCAATTTTCAAAATCGAAAAAATTATTGATGCAATCCTTGTTTAGTATTTTCCGATAAATTTGTACGTAAATCATCAAACACTATCTTGACTTTCTTCAAAGGTAACAATACCAAAGTCATTAGTTTTCGAAAGCTAGTATGAGTATCCATATCTTCGACATAATTTTTTTGTAAAATATCCTGAATTGTCAATATATAGTTACTAAATGGAAACTATGACACTACTTTATTTCTTTTCTGTTATCTTTTGACTTGTGTATGATCTATGTGATAATGTTAGTATC
>CAJNOP010000064.1:0-15827 GCA_905250075.1 Rotaria sp. Silwood1
GTTAGAATTAATGAAACAAACTATTTGTATCTCATGTAAATCAAAATGGAATGGTGATATGTCTGTTGCGAAAAGGGAAGGTACTGTTTATATTGTCTTGTTTCTCGTAAAACTTAATAATTACATATATATTTTAGGATTATACTGTCCTCTGGTGTTTACATGTCACTGCTCGAACGAAATTAAGATCAATACATCTAAACAATGTCCAAAAACTTCTAAACTAGATATTAATATTCGAAGCGCAATTGGGAAGCTTATTCTTAGTAATATAGTAACGCAGAAATTAATCTGTTATTTAGGTGCAAATTTTACCCGAATAGGTCATCAAGATCTTCTAAAACTTTGTGGTGTTTTGAATGTACCACCTCCTATTGATGATGATCATTTTTCTCGTACAATTACACATATACTTCCGGTATTTGAATCACACAAGCTCAATTCAATGAAAAATGCTTTAGAAGAAGCACGTAGTGAATCAAATAAACGTAAATTTACCGTAAGCGGATATGGAACCTGGCAAAAACGCGGCTTTTCTAGTTTACATGGAATTGTTGAAATAATGTCAACCGGTTCCAGTGCAAAAGTACGTATCAGATAAAAATATTTCTATATATTATCATTCAAATTCTATAGGTGTTGGATTTGGAGAGATTATCAAAAAGTTGTTCAATTTTTACAGGTGCACTTAGTAGCAAACATTCAAATCCAACAAAATATGAAGAAATTAAAAATAAACATAAATGTGAAATAAATCATTCAAGCTCATCAAGTATTATTTCATTCAGCAATTTCTATTTTAACCATATGCTTTTTAGGTTCTATGGAAGCAGAAGGAATATATCGTTTATTTTCACGATCTGAGAGAATGTACAACGTTTAATATATAAAGTAAATAAAACTATATTGAAAAATTTTGAAAAATTACGAAAATTTTTCGTAAAACATGGTAGTAGAGTGGTTGAGTTTTTTATCGATAAGTCCACGAAAATCTGATCGTTCTGCAAAAAGCTACCAATATTCGAGAAGAGGAAGCTTCGGCGCATCTCTCTGGGGGAAAAACTCTATTTCGATTTTTCTTCAAAAAATGGGGTTTTCTAATTGGGGGGAGGGGAGGGGATCCCCTTAAGTCATATTCAAAATATTGTTGAATTCAATGCATTGATTAAGAAGAGACAACTTGCGACCTGTCGCCTACTTAATACATGAAAAATATGAAGTGTAAATTTAATATAGCGTGTTCTGTTTCATAATAATAAAAGTAATATTCGAATATTTGCAGAACTCATTTTTTTCTACAATCAGAATTAGGATTTGTCTTTTTACTGTTGTTGTTTTTTCTACAATTTCCACGTTACTTTTGATTTTTTTTAGGTAAAATTAACATTCAGAAACAATTGATGCTTTACTCATAGCTTCAAGTGATTAATAACAAATGGTCCGTTGAAACGACGACTTAAGAGACATTATTCTACTCATAATATAGATATGAGTTCTGATTTTCTGTTACCTATTAATAATACCTAAGAATTTTCATAAATAATTTGAAATCGAGAAACAACAGTTATTAGCTATTGATGGAACGTGCAGAAAAGAGTAAGCAAATGACTCAATCTAGGACTGTGGATTTATTTCAGTGAACATGTCAGTTTAAAAAATTTAACATTTTCAAATTTGAATAAAAATATAATTTGAATATGTTATGCTTGGGTATCCACAAATATTCTATCATCGATTGGTAGTTGTGGGTCCCGAGACCATTCATTCCATGATGCAAAGTAATTTTTAACATTAGTATATCCAGCTTGTTTCATTTTCATCAGTGCTACAGCTGCTCTTGAACCTTTAAAACAATACACAATGATTTCATCATTGCTTTGAATGCCTTTTTCTTTCAATAGAGCTTGAATTTGTTCATTTGATGTTGATTTAACTACACGTTTGTCACTGTCCAACTCATGGAATTTGTACCATTCAATCCAGATTGAATCTGGGATTCTTCCTTTTCGAGGTGTGAAGTGAACGCCATATGGACTTGACGACAGACCATTCCATTCAATTGCATCTCGTACATCTAATAACCATGTTCGTGGCAGTTTATTATGGATGATTTGCAAAACATCATCACGATTGGCCATTAGGCCATCGGTGACATTATCATCTTGTCCTTCATACTGACATGGTATGATTGTTGGCAGCTCCTTTGTTATTTGTTGTGCACCACCTTCTGTAAGCAGCAATGCCTCTAAGCCACCTTCGAGTGTTGAAACTTTGGGATGTTTCATATACTTAAATATGAAGAATCCTCGACATGATGCACCATACTGACTGTTCATGCTATTTTCATAAATAATTATGTGCTCCTTTCCAGTTATTCCTAATTCACTAAATCGATTTTTAAAATAGTTTTCCATCTGATTAAGAGCATTTTCTGCCGATGTAGGCAATAAGTATGTGAATATATCATGTACATTAACAGCATTTTTCAAGTGACCTTCAGCATAGACGTTAGGATTGCGTACATCAACAAATTTAAAAGATTTATACAAATGTAAATCTTCTGGCTTAATAAACATTGGAACTGCTTTTTCTGTTTTGCAATCCATAATTAAAAAATCTAAAACATGATAAGAAAATGAGCCGTTAACTGAAGTAGTTCGGCCAAAGGAGATTTTACGGTGTACACCTAGTCAAATTCAATCCTTTGTTTCTCTTGTCAGAGATGTCATAATATCCATACACTGAGTAATTGTAAGCTAAACATCACGATACTCGCCGAAGGAGATATTCAACTTGATACCTAAATATAATTTCACAGATGAGAATTTTTAGTGAATTTGATGAAACGAGATAGAGCATGTGAGTGTGGACTATGAGTATTGATACGTGTGTAGGGCGCGGTATGCGAGGGTTGGACTGTAGATCAATAGGAGATGCACAAAAGCATCCATACCACTTACATTTGCACCAAATTCATTAAAAATTCTCACCTTTGCAGTTATGTAAGTACCGAGTTGGGTATCGATCTCATTGCACCAAAACACTTAGAATTTCTAAATGAACGGCATTGGTTAACCAAGAATGCATTACGTGAATATCCTTACACGTATATTTAGAATCTTAATATCTGACTTATGGATATTATGATATCGATCTTGCTTGCTAACCCTTTCCGGCCGGATGTTGCCATTTGGCAACATTCAGTCAATATTTCTAGGATGGCTTGCTTATAGTAAAGATATAAAACTTTTTAACGATTTGATAATTACTGCAGTACATTTCTGCATACACTCACGGTTTCCAATACAAAAAGGAACTTTTCGTTGAGAACATAGCCGAATTTATCTACAATATCCCATAGAAGCCATTCAACCGTAAAATACATTTTCATGCAGATTGACTGATTCAATACTAGAAGTCATTGGCTGTAAATTTTGCTGCTTAGATCTATTGCATGTTGCATTAATAAAAAGGATTGTTCAGTAAATCCGAACAATGAAAATTATAGATGTTGCCATTTGGCAACAGCCGGCCGTAATGGATCAAAAAATTGAAAAAATTTTTTTTCGATTTCGATCATCAAAATGCATTATTATATGTTTTTTCGTTTGTTCAAAACGTGTTTAGAAGAAAATATGACTCAGACATGTATAGAATGCTTTCCACAGCTTTTTTTCAAATTTAAATCTAGTTTTTAGTGGCAAAATTCAAGTTTGCTAGCCTTCAGAGTGTAATAACCGAACAAGAATAGGTGCATCGTGAGTTAAATGCAGACGTTGGTGTAGGTCTTTCATTTATCTACACGCACATTCATATTCAAACCAATTATTGTTTTGTGTCCTTTTTGGAGAACTGCTAGTCTCATGCACTGGAGTTTTGTCACTAAAAACGAAATTTAAATTTTGAAAAAGCTGCATGGAGGCACTCTATCTATGTTTGAGTAATTCTTTTCATGTTTAAGTGTTTTTAATAAACGAAGAGGTACTGAATAATGCATTTTTATAATCGAAATCGAAAAAAACTTTTTCAACTAATTTGACCCGTTACGGCCGGGTGTTGCCAAATGGCAACATGTAGCCATTGGATACAAAAGAAATTTTTTTATTCTGAAAAATATATTTTTGGTATCACTGTGGTGGAGCAACAAAAAATATGCAAGACAATATTTTCTTGCTGTCTGCCTTTTGGAAGCCGGCTGGAAAGGGTTTAGGACTATTGCGTTTTTTCCATTTATGATGTATAGCTCGAAAGTACAAAGTTTATTGCATTGCATGGCATATTAACGCTTTGAAGACCGACTTCTTTTTTTTATGAAAGAAATAAAGCGAAAGTGTCAACATTTATAATCATTTAAAAAGCGCTCACTATGAGAATACATCCTATTCCGCGATGTTGAACATTACGGAATCAGTTCCGCACCCAGAATCAATTCTCTTCCATTCCGGGAACTCGATCAACATGCTACAACACAGGCCTAATCAATATTGATCGAGTTCCGGCAATTACCTGAATTCCAAGAATTCGATTGAAACTGAATTAATTGGAATTCCGAGAACTGCTTCCAATTCTCGAATTCCGTACCGGAATTACTTCTCACTCTCACTCTCACGTATCCTGTTGCGGTTGAAGATTAATCTCTGAAATAACTAAGTAATTACGGTACGACATTCTGCGAATTGAGTGGAGACAGAATTTCCGGGAATTCCTAGAAATTCGTTCCGATTCCGGAATTCCGTATGGGAATTACTTCTCGCCCTCACCCTCACGCATCCTGTTGTGATAGAAGGTTAAGCTCTGAGATAACTGCATAATTCCGGTATGGAACTCCCAGAATTGAATGGAGACGGAATAGCTCGGAATTCCCAAGAATTCCTAGTAATTTCTTCCGATTTCGAAATTGCTCTGAATTCCTTTAAATTTGGAGTAATTCCGTCTGGGCTTAGTTCCCGAAATTCTTGGAATTGACGGAACTCGATCAATGTCGAGTAGGTCCCGTATGTTGAATAATGATAGAGTTCCCGGAATTGGATGACACTGATTCTGCAATGTTCAACATTGCGGAATAGGATGACTGCTCCTTTACTATCTTGATTTTCTTACTAATTCGCACTTTAAGTATACAAAAAGAGAATTTTACGATAAGAAAAAAAAACACAACATTCGAAGTATTTACTTGAATCACTCCAAAGACTTTCACTTCGACAAAAACTTTCAAACTATATATATATATATATACGAGGTTTGCCCTCAGATGGTTAATTATTAATAGCAAATAAAGTTTGGAGAACAAAAAATACATGGAACGAAAAAGATGGTAGATGTTAATACCATCGTGTACATGTCGTCTGGATTGTAAGGAAAGAAAATGCTTGTTCAAATAGAAGCTATAGTGAAATATGTATCAGTTCCATGTGATATAGCACATTTGCAATATGAATTATTCAATTCTTCTTTTGACAATAAAGGAAAAGACTGAAGAAGTAACGATGAAAGAGCTTCTGTTATGAGGGAATGTTTATTTTCGACATTTTCCTTAGATGAGCGCCAAACGCAATTTTCCAATGGCGATGTGCCTTCTGTCAATGCTTACGGCATATAATGAGTATTTATGACTGATTTAAATTTACTGTCTGCTAATGTTTGCATTATATTTGTAGGTGCGGGTATGTGCGTGGGTACATGAGAACTTCAAGTGAAAATACATCCACTCAACACCCTATGGTTTCCATCCACTCACACCTACACCTACTCATTCCTACGCTCACATGGTCTTCTAGCCAAATATGTATCTTGAGCCCTCGATCATATAATTAGCAGGAAAACTATAAAAAAAATAAAAACTTCTAAAATATGGTTAAATCTCATGGTTTTCTCATATAAAGGACAGCATCATGCTCAGTGAAGCTCTAAAGAGCTTTGAATGTTTGCACTATGTCTACTACTAAATGATATCGAAGCTGCAGTTCATGGTAGTTGCTTGCTAGTGGTACAAATAAGCACACCAACAACTATCGTTTCTTACTAAAATGTTCAAAATAGCAAGTTCATTGATAACGCCGTGAAGAAATTTCGATACAAACATCTTTGGAAGCTTCAGAAAAATGAGAAGAAACATACTATTTAGGTTCGTGTGATGACAATAGTACATTCAGCTTGACGATAGCACGACTCTTTGAAAACACCCCAATGATATATAACGATACAGTGAAAGTACGGACGATCATTTTCTCTTGCGAAAATATTGTGTGGAGTGTGTATACCAGCATATAAATAATCTACTCTTATCGTATATGACTATTGACGCTTACTGAAATGACGCACCTAAGTGAATGTTGACATTTACAAAAAAAAAGACTCAAGTCAATAATCAACAGAATGCGTCGTTCTTTGTTATCGTCGAAAATATATTTTATATAGCTGGCAAATCGTAATTCAACTGCAATCTACCCAAATATACATTCTTTTCGCGAAAAGCACAAAACGTTTTATGTCTTTATATCAAAAATATTTGCGATGTACTTATGTATTCAATGACTCATGCACAAATACAATATTTCAGCTTTTTGTGACCTTATGAAATGGTCGCTCTTTCTCTGATGCATAGTTCCCTCGACTGTAGGAAGGGTCATATGAAAAAAAAAAATAAAAAGAGCTTGTTGTGTGGCTGGGTGTGGGTGTGCTGTGGATATGGGTGTGCGTGTGGGTGTTTATGTGGGTGGGTGTGGGTGTGGGTGGGTGTGGATGTGGGCGGGTGTGAGTAGGTGTGGGTATGGGGTGTGGATGTGAGAGGAGAAAGATGGGCACTCTCACCCACACCCGCCCACACCCACAGCACACCCACACCAGCACCCACACTGACACCCACATCTACACCCTAATCTGACACATCGCCTTTGATTGAAAATTTTGAGTTTTTAGCTTTTTTGAGTTTTTTTGAAATATTTGATAAAGAACTGAGTTAATCTAAAAAACTCACCTTTTCCCCATTGATCTATCTTATATAATGTGTATTTTGTTGGCTATATCGAATTTTTTCAGATGTACCCCACAGGTATCCTTTGTAAATAACATAAGTGAATGAGCGACTTTTGAATGAAATATAAAATTTTAATTTTAACAGTAGCGAGAATTTTGTAACAACACAATGTATAACGAAAGACTATCGAAAATGACAGAATTTACTTTTGCAGAAAAACTGCAAAAGTAAATTCTGTATAGACTAACTTTATGTTGGATGGGTGGGTGTGGGGTGTGGTGGGGTGTGGGTGTGTGGGTGTGGGTGTGGATGTGAGTGTGGGTGTGGGTGTGCAACTGAAACAGCGCACCCACCCATACCCACACCCACACCCACACCCAGACACCCACACCCTCGAGTGATTGGGAGAGAGACTGTATCCATTTGAAGGAAACTAAGAGAAGCTTGAAATTGCATGTTTCCTCTTCCATACTATTGTTCTTTACATGTCACAATATTTTTCTTATTATTCGAAAATGAGATTATACCAGTTTTAATAAGAAAGAGGTAAATGATAAGTTCAAACACTAAAACTTCACGTGTTTATCGAAGTTTTTTAAGCTGTTTATTATCTCTTTCGTTGCGCTAGTATCATTTTAGTGCTAAACTTGAGTTTTTCTCCCCTTACGATGCGGGTAAAATCATCAAAATCACTTGGTATCCTGATAGGAGAGTCATAGGATTCTGGTTATAAATACTATCGCTATTCAGCATCATAACTAACATTTATCGCTTTAATTTAATTATAATCTTATGCATGATTTTGGTGAATATGAGTAGCACCTGATTTACTGAGTATTATACTATATACCACTCATACAATCAACTTTTTTCATATGTAAAGCTTATTTATATTGTTTTTTTTTTCAGTAAAGATGTGTAAGCCTTTGCATTTTCAATAACTTTAATAGATATATTTTGGTTCTCTCATAGATATTAACGTACAATCTACGGACGCAACTTAAGATGATCATAGAAATTCAATGGAATCAGTAGTGTTTTTTACGATACTAGAAAAAGTTGCAAGTGAAATTTTGAAAGAAATAAAAATTCGAAACAGGATGCAGCTATTGCTACTAATCTCATGAGAATTGTTCTGTTTCGGTTTATTCTAGGACATATCGGTTCATCATTTTTTACTTAATTCACTATAACTGCAACGAGAGTATATTTCATGTATTTAATAGAATTTAAATGCTATTCGGTCTTCAATCCTATATTATCAAAGTCTGCCACAATCTGCGTTAGAGAAGGAGAAAGATTCTGTATTCACTATGGTCTTTAATGAGGTTCTGAGGGGTCTGTCATAGTGTTTAGGGGGGGCACAGGGGCAGTAGATCCAAGTTCTTTTCTTAATATACGTTAACATATGTTTTGTACCGTATTTCATAGAATAAGTTGCCTACACGGAGTATCTGCCATAAGAAAATCATAATTCATGATTAAATAATCTCGTAAATATGCGTTTAGCAACTAATGTTTTATTAAAACAACAAAGTGAATTCAAAAATTATAGATGAAATTTGCATTAGAATATCTGGTGCCTTTTCAAGTTAAGGGAGAGGAATATTTAGCTCAATTCCTAATTTTGAAGCCACCGTTTGTTTTAGAACTTATTTTCTTTTTCTTCTATATTTATGTTGTTTTGATATTTGTAGCTTTCGTATTACAGGATGGGTGTGAGTAAGGAATGTGTAGGTGCGACTTCTTTCTTAACCCATATTCACATCTTTTTATTTCAATTGATTACATCAAGAATATTCGAATGTCTTCAGGATTTGATGTGAAATTCATCTTTCTCTATGAATATTCTCAGTTTAATAAACAATAAATATTGAGCATCATTGATAAGTGATCATCTTTAATTTAGATTTTCGAATTATTCAAATGACTAAAACAATCAGGATTCCTTCATTTTTCGTTTCATCAAATTCAAAAACTTGATCTTTGATTCGCTGAATCATCAATTGTCTACTGATACATTGACCGTAATCTACTGTAGATGTAAAATTAAATTTCACTTCTATTATTTATTATACAATCAAATCTAAAGTTAGTAGTAATATAAAAAAATTAATTAGTTTTTTTTCAGTTCATTATGCATTCTGTCCCATAAATAATGCCTTTTCCATTGCATTTATACTTTTCTTTAAATTTTCACGTTTTTGCTGTTGATCGAATGGTTCACGCATCCATTCAAACAAGTTAGCCGATGTAAATGCCGAATTCAGTTTTGAATCGAGTACAAGAGCACATTGAGTAATAAACCAATAATAACAAAGTTGAGAAACTTGGTCAACAATACGCTTTTCAACTACACGACAGTAAGCTGATATAGCTATTTGAATATCTAATGCTGCTTGATGTTCATTCGAAAGACCACTCACATCTATTTCAAAATCATTGATTGTATATGTCGATGAAATTCTCGTAGTTCCACCTAACAAAGAAGAACGATAGTCAATATGCATACACTTTATTTATAGAGGTAGAACTTACATGATTCAAGATTAGTATTATATTCTTGAGATTTAGTTTTGATTTTGTTCACTGTATCCATATAATAATGATTAAGTGTAAATACACGTTCTTCAATTTCAAGCATCTTTTTAATATCATTACTACATCTTTCTTCACTTTCATCAATAGTACGTAAAATGATATCAGTTAATCTATGTGTTAATTGATATTTATAACTTGTTTCTTCAGTAAAAACTTCATTTAATATTTTAATCAATATTAATTTCAAATATTCAGTAAATGATTGAATTAAATTTTCACATGGTTCTTAAAATTTGCTTTGTTCAGCACGATACAGTTGTTCAATAATGCTAAATGATGGAAAATTAGGTAAAGCAACACCAGCATTTTCTTCAAGTAGTTTTAATACGATTGTTCGATATTCAGATGTAAAGAACTTTTTGAAGCAATTACGAAGTTTTTCTCTACATTCTTTTTGTCGATTATAAAGTTGAAAGGCAATACGTTCGTCGTTTCGATCGTTAGACGATTGTGTACGAGTAGTTGTTTGTGATGAATAAGATTTATTCAATATTGGTTCTTCAATTTTCAATTTCATCTCATTATCATATATGCCATGAATACGTGCATTAATGATTTCACGATATTTTTTAATTAAATCTGTATATAATGCCCAACAATCCATTTCAGAATTAACAGGTGGTGGCATCTGCTTCAATTCATATTTCTTGGACTTGACTTCCTTTTTAAGTTCATCTATTATTGATGGAAGAGTTGAACGAATGCGTTCTTGTTGAATTAAAGCAAGTCGTTTTACTAATTGTTCACTACCAAGATATTGTTCTGATACATCTTCAAAAGCTTTATGAGAACGAAAAAATTGTTGTTCTCGTCGTCGCATTTCATCAAATGGTATATTTTGATCGATTTCTTCTTGTGTACGATTAAGAACAGCTACACAACCAAGTTTAAGTGCCATCGAACCTGGTCCAATACCTTGAAGTTTTTCTCCAATACCTTTGTCATACTTATCAATTTTTGATACAGCAATTAATTGTCGTTCACCTTTTAACATAGATAAGAATTTGAGAACAAAAAAAAAACAAATTATACATTCTTACAATGTGGATCAGTTTCTTTTGCAAGTTGAATCGATTCAGAAGTTGTGAAATCCACAGATGAAGGAATCACATGCAAAACAATAGCTGTTGGTGGTTCAATATAATGTTCAATAAGCTCAACTATATCTTCATAAATAGTTTTTGATTGTTCACCAATTGGATTACGAGTAATACCTATCAAATCGGAGAGAAATATAATTTAATATTTGACTGAACTTCTCAAATTGTAGGTAGTCACCTGGTAAATCAATAAGTGTTAAATCTGCTTGAATGTCTTTTTTATAGACAGTTAAATAAATTGGTTTTGACGAAACGTTCATATTTGCACCAGCTAGTTGTACTGTACAATCTGTTACTTTGTCCATGATATCCAAAAAGTTATTGATTCTGATCTCTGCCATATTTTCACATCGAATAGTGGCATATTCTGTTTCAGTAGATGGAATATTTTTCAAGCGTAATTCGAGTGGACATCGAGTACAAATATTTTGTGCTCGTGGCAATTGAACTCCACTCAACGCTTCGAGAACAGATGATTTACCGACCTTAGAACATGCGAAAGAGGAAGTTTATATGATTGTCACAATGTGATTTTACTTACAGATTGATCACCAACAACAACAATATGTGGAAGAGAAATTTTCTCATGATGTAGTATTTCTCTCATTTCATCGACAACTTTGAGAAGACGACGAGATTCAGGAGTATTTAATTCGTTGGTAAGCATTTTTAACTCGATATTTTATGATGATTCTACGATGGACATTCGTATATTTATATTGACTACTCAAGTGAACAAAAGCAAAGACGTCCGACATAGCTAGTCTAAAATGTTCGTAATACTAGTCGTGTCTAATCTCAAACGTCATGATTAGTCATCTTTAGGAGAAATATCGTTTAACTATGTTTGGACTAGTCCAAAACATCTTTGAATCTGTTTTACCTACCCCCATCTGTACTAGTCTATAGAACAGAACAATAATAAGTAAAAGAAGATGAAATATAAATTTAAACATTTGATCGATCCGATAGTATGTAACATATGACGAGCATATTTTCAGACATCCATCAGCTAGATGACTTGAAACTCTTCAAAGACGAAGTTTCATGTATAGATGAGAAAAATAGTTCGTCTTTTTGTTTTCAGAATCCTATATTCGTTCTTGTTCATACTAGGATAAAAAATTCAGTTAACTTATTTTGTTTGAACTAAATTTTTTTGCTACTTCGTTGAACTAATCCATTACAGAAAGGAAAAGAAGTAGAATGTAAGACAAGGAACTTTTCAATATTACTATTATAAGTAACAACAACCGATGAATAATCAGACATATTCAGAATATGGACCAGATATGAGAACAAGAAATATTTTACCACCTATCTTCTATGATGAACTTCATGATTATTAGTTAAATATGGTTTCTTATATTACGATTACAAAAATTGATGGCAATTATTAAATTGTTATTAATATATGTATAGATTGTTACCTACTTTATTGATTTCTTTTCTAATTAGGGTGGCGACTGGAAAGTCCTTTTTTTATAGTTTCCTATGTAAAAACATAAAAGTATATCGAAGCATAAAATAGTAGAAAAGCAAAATACAAGACTTATCTCATAACGAGAAGTCCCAATTTATGTAGTTTAACATTTATTATATCTGCAAAATAAATTGAAATTAATTTAATTTAAAAATAGTTTAAATATTTTGTGTCGCAATTTGATTCTAATGATTTAAATTTAAGAATCACTTTAAACGAAACAAATTTAGTTTAGGACATGGGTGTCACTTTTCAGTAAGACTAACAATTGCTCTACTCCCATAACCACCCAAAAAATCAACATTAATCATAATTCAGTTAGAAAACAATGAAATCCAATAAAATTTATTAATGTAATTTTAGTTTCATATGTGATATTCACCTTCTTAGCTATCATTGGATGTTTTTATATAAAATTAAATAATATCATAATTCATAATAATCTCGAAGAGTTCTTTCTAAAGAGTTTTCTTAATAGAACATAGATGGATTTACTATTGCTCTATATTTTTAATTTTATTGCATATTAATAATTTGACATGATGAACTTTTAAAATTTATTTTCTTTAATAAACCTTTAGAAAAAAAACATCTTTTACAAGTAGAAGATTTCATTTAATTTAATAAACATTGAATAAGATGAAAAACATACTGTTATAGATATTACATATCTAAAACAGAGGATAATTTTTCGTAAATGCCATATAAGCAATTATGATATGATGAAATTTTTTTGATAATAACAAAAATAAATAATCAATTAGTTCTCATCATCACTACCTATGGCAAGGATCTTTTATGACGTCGATTTATTTACATAAAATATTTTGGTGAGCAGAATATGTGTCGTTTCCTAAATCACTTTCTCGATAATCTCATTTTATAATAACTAATAAATTAAAATTGATCTCTTTTTACAAGTATTATACCAATGAGCCCCCAGTACAACATTCTCTGTTGCAAAGTGAGACTATCTCTAAACCAATTTATTGAATTTCTGGTTTCATTTAGGTTTTTTATCGTCATGCGTATGTTCTCTCAAAGTCTACGTGTTCTAAAAATTTATTATAAGAAATGGCAAATTTTGAAGACTCTCATTCATACGATATTAACTATCTTCTGATTGAAAAAGTACAACTTTTGTTTTTGACTGAAGATTTTCTATAAAATAAACTAATTCAGTTTCAACTAATACGATTAAAAAATCTTTGATATGAATTTCGAAAAAAAGTTATATTTTTTCTTGTAAAATTTTCCGAAGTTTGAAAATCTCAGAGAAAAAATATAGATTTTAATCTCGTCTAAAAAACAAAATGATAAATGTAACTCTCTATACTATCAAAATCAAGACAAAATCATTGATATGTCTATGGTTACAATATTATCACATATTCATTAAAATGAAAACATAATTAATAAATTGTCTTTCTGATAGACAGCTTGGAACTTCTTAATGACGAAACCATTTTTTTTTAGAGAAATACAATTCCTCCGATTTCTTCCGACGATAAAATACTAAATAGAATCTCTTTTCCTCACTTTTTTCATATGGAAACAAATGAAAATTCCTGGTGTAGCATGCCAATTTATATTATAGAATTTAAACGACTTACAGTTATATAATTTTTGAGCAAAGTCCAACCAGAATGATCAGCATCTGTATAAAAGAAAAATGTTCGGTTTTGTTTTTTTCGTATACATTTCATCAAGCACTTTATAGAAACAAGAGAACAAATCAATAAACAGAAAACACTGAAATTACCCATGAAATAAAAATAGTTAGAAATAAATTATCAGAATAAAGTAGGCAAGATGGAAGAATTTTTATGTATGCTCAAACTAAACTTCAGAGCATGAAACCAAGGACGGGTATGGTTGTGGGTGGAGTGTAAGTGTTAAGTGAGTTGTATACAAGGATGCCAGAGACACACTTACATCTATCTGAATTTCAAGGAAGATTTAGAAATTTTCTAGAAACTTCTAAGGATTTGTACTTCGGTAGGCTTTCATAAATACAGATAAAACTATTCTTTACTGTTACAGATCTTGCTGTTTTCTGTTGGTTTGATAAGTTTTGCTCATAAGTTAATTGTTCAACTCCTTTCATTTTAACATAATGTTCTTTTTAACGAAACGACAGATTTTAATTTATTAAGCATTCAATGATGGATGAATGTATAATAACAAATAACTATGCCTTAACTTTTCTCTCCTATGAGCTAATAAATAATTAGACTAAATCCTTCAATTGCTCATATACCCAAAAGACTACCAGATATTGCTGCAAAAAACCTCACAATCGGCTCCAAAAGTTTAGCTTTTCTTTAGCCAAGAATTGCAAAAAGTTTAATTTAAACATCAAGAACTAAGCATACAAACTATATACTACAAATGGATACTAAAAATTTTAATAAATAAACAAAAAAATAGCAATAATTTATTGTGATTATGGAAAAATTTTTGATTTTTTTCGTATATGTAGATATTTTTTTATAAATAAGTATTATCATCATCATCAACGATTAATGGAGGAGATAGTGCTTTCATTACTAAGAGTTCATATTCTCAAAGCATATCTAGGTCCCTATCAAGATATACTAATAATGAAATTCGAGAAACAAATCAAAGAGTATCATTTCCACTTAATTTGTGTATTAACCAAAGACATGGTTTTTCAAGATTATACTTTGATAGAACACTAATCTCATAAGATTGAATATTATTTTTTCGACGATATGCTATTGGTCTAATTGTTAACTTTCGATTTTTACATGAATCTTGTTCCTGCGTAAAACAATTGCAATAATTTCCACGAATACGAATTATATCATTGATAATGGTGTGGATGTGGGTGGATGTGAGTGTGGGTGTGGCTTTCTTTATTCAAACCCACGTCCGCCACCACACATCCACAACCACCCACACTCTTTCCAAGCAATGAAATATATGCTATTGATCTCAAATACAGTAATTAATTAGTTTGTTTTCCTTGTACAATAATTACTTATAAAGTTCAGAACTGATATGCTGAATTTGTATTTTTTTGTGAACACCTGCGAAAATTTTTATTCTGCAACAATAGGTTTACACCAAACTATTAAAAAATTGCCGATTAATCGTGATAAAATCTGATTTTATCGTCGATTTTTCAACTTAATTCTATTTATCGCGATATTACGCTCATTTTCCTGAAAATTACCAAAATTGCGGCAATTTTCACGACATCGGGAATAAAACCAAAGCTGAATAAAACAAGCAATTGACTATATATTGTAAACTTTCGATTTTTAAGTTGACTTTTGTTTTCTTCAAATTTTCTATAAGCAAATAGTAAAAATAAAAGAATTCTCATAAAAAAGAATGCGAAATCTTTTAATATACATGAACTGATTTACATGCTTATACAAATCAAAAGTCCCTGAAACTTGACGTAGTATAAAGTACAATTTCAAAATATTGTTTATGGCTGTAAATGCAACGGCAGTAATTTTCCAGCACACGCTTGAAATCACTTGTAGGAAAACTTTACGAAAATAAAGATAACAATGTTGCTGATTTTTTTAAAAATGTTTCATTGCCTATAAAAGTTAAACAAACTATCGTGAAAATTCAATCAAATAAATGTTAACTACTATTTGGTTATTAAATATGTTGATTTTTAGTAAGA
>CAJNOP010000064.1:15927-30209 GCA_905250075.1 Rotaria sp. Silwood1
CTTCCTATTCATCAGAGTTACATCATAAGAAAAGTCAAATATTTTTTTCTGATCCAAGCAAAATGACATAGAGAAGAAAATAAAGCGATAATCTACACCATTGCATTTACTGTTTGTCATCTATCTATAGGACAAAGTCGTTTAACACAGAATTATGTCATTTGTTAATAATACAATCTATTCATAAAGAATCCTTTGAAAAAATATCATTTCATAAAAATCATCATTAATTATGTATGAAAATTTGTCACGAACTTTATTGCAATTATACAAGAGTAGATAAAATATTCTTACATTCAGTAAGTGATTCTTTTCAAAGAACTTTATAGCGACTCAAAAAGTTGAAACGAATTGTTTCGTATGGATAGACTAAAGATGAATGCTACAAGTAGCATTGACAATACTCTTTCAACCACATCATATCAACTCAATATTTGGTTTGGTTCATTTCTTTGGATAGCAGGTAATCTTGGTTGTATTGGTAATATGATAGTGTTTTGTTCTCAATCATTTCGTAAACGAGCTTATTCAATTTATTTATTTGCGGCTGCAGTGGCTAATTTACATTATTTCAATTTTGTACTACTTACGCGAATAATTCAAAATGGCTTTCAATTTCCAATTATGAATCGTTTCATTATTATCTGTAAACTTCGACAATTCAGTACAATATGGGGTAATGTAGTCTCTTATAGCTTATTTGCATTTGCAATACTTGACCGAGTTTTGTCAACACAACGTTCAAATAGTAAGTACAAATTAAAAAAAAATAGCCGAAAATTTTTATTTGTGTTTTATTTCCAAAGATTTCTTCTAGACGGTTTTAAATATATTTATTTTTGTTTAAGGATGTCGACAATGGAGTAATCGTGTTTCACTAGCATATAGAATGGTTATCGTAATTCCAGTCTTTTGGTTTCTTCTTCTTAGTCATCGAATTGTGTTATATAGCATAAACAATGGTATTTGTAGTCCTTTAAAAGGTTTCTATGCTGTCTATGATACTTACTTTCAAGTTATTTTTTCTTCATTTTGTCCAGTAATTGCTATGTCTATCCTGGCTTATTTTTTAATGAAAAATGTTCGAGGAGTTGCTCAACGAAGAATTCAACCCACTAATAATGTGTCTTCAATCATCATTCGAAACAATTCAATAATCAATCAAATGGATTCACAATTAACAATAATGTTAACATTAGAATCACTTATCACCATTATAACATATGTTCCATACGCTGCGCAGTTAATTTATGTAAATATAACACAAGAATGGTACAAAACACCATTACAATTGGCTTGGGAAAAAGTATTTACTGAATTAATTCATTTATTTTCATATCTTTTTTTCGCGACGAGTTTCTATGTGTCAATCATTTCAAATGTTGGTTTTCGTCGAAAATTCAAAAAAATATTAGACATGAAAAGATACAATGACTCAACAAATCATACACTTACTTTTCACCGTACTTGAATTACTACAAACTATCAATTGAACTATAGAGGACGAAAAATTTGCGATGAATTGATATAATGATTAAAAACTTGATGTTGTAAACTAAAAAAATACGATTTAAAATAAATCAGTATTCGATCTCATAAAAAAACTCTCTGTTAAATCATATTCTTATCCATTTTTTAATATACTATATAAATTTTGTACATCCAGATGAAGGCATGTGAGTAGATTTCTCCAGAAGAACTTCATAAATCTTAACCAATTTCGGTGAAATCTCCTTGTTTTTTGAAGTATGGACGCATCGACCCAACGCTTCTAATGATTACATTATTGTTTTATTTCAAGAATAGTAATAATTTACACACTGATATAATTGTGTTTTTTTTTCATAAATTTCACAAAAGTATTAGGCTGTATAATAATATATCACAAAATTTAGTAGAATATAGTGAAATTCTAAAAGTATTTATTTCAGTGGTATTGATATTGTTTTATTTATTTTTTTGGTTTGGTTTTTTTATCGTATTGTTTTTGTTCTAATGTACCTATGTGTGACTTAAATAATATACTATGCTCGGCTCATATACAAAATTTGTTGGAGATGCTGTCTTTTTCTCTTTGTTTATTTTGTTTAAAAGCTATTGAGTATATTCTGAAGCCTTCGTGACTTTTAGTAGACATTTAATGTCAAAAGATAATTGTTAGTAAAAATAAAAGCATAGAACTTCTATTCTTGGATTTCTACTTTCTGCTCTTACATTGACTTTATACCATGTTTGCTTAAACGAGCGTGATCTCATGCACAGTAAATTAAAAACATAATTTTTTTCTACCTATGGAAACCCCTATTGAATATATGTGACATTTGTACAAGATAAATAAGGACACGCAGATATGTCTTGAAACAATGAAGAAAACACCATATGTTTTCATTCTCATGCGAAATAGTAATCTATCGACAATTTTTTTGTGAAACAGAATCTAAAACTTTTGTAATCAACCAAAAGAATAATAAACTAATGTCACACTCTGATAATATACCTCACTTTTCTATTTCTCATCGAAATTTTCTTTTTTACTTACTCAAGCGGATCGTTTCGACCATCTGAAATGGTGTCTCATGCTGCCTAAAACAATATGGATGTGAGTGTTAAAATTCTATTGACAGACACACATTCCCTTTTTGAAAAAGGAATTGTTTACCACAACTCGCGACGCAACTGCAGAGACTTGAATGACAAGGTAAGGAATAAGTAACTCGATGCAACGACGTCTCCACTCATCTCGTTATTTGAGCCTCTGTGATGACACCGCGATCTTGACTACACATGTTCAGATGTATAAATTTATCCGCACTAAAAATGTTTCATTAGCAATATTTATTCTTATGAAAAATACTTGAAGTTAATTTGTAGCATGTTTCATTCGGGATCTTTTATAGCACAGTTTTGTGCTACATATGAAAAAAAAGCTGAAAATAATGCTGGTAATAAATAGAAAATTCACAGTAACTTCGGCAATATTGAATTCAATGTTATGAGATACGTTTTTTATGAAAATAATGATGTGCGGATGGGGATACTAGCCTTCTTTTTACCCATTCCTTAATGAGTTGGATTTCTTTAACCGATTATTACAACCATATCATTCTTTTGTTCTCTTTTCTTTTTTTTTTTTTGTTCTGTTCGTTTTGCTGGTAGCCTCATTTAACTAATGCTTTTTCTTTCCTGTTTTCTTCTATCATCAAAGTATACTAAAGAAGTACTCATCGAAGAAGATGAAATACAAACATTTTCATTTTTTTCATGTCGCAAGACTATTCCTTATTTGAAACAGGCTGTCAAAGCTAGCTTCTGACTCAAAATTCAAATTATTGTTTTTCTCGAAGCTGATTTTCAAACACACTACGGAAACATGCCTTGATAAACCTGTATAAAACTGAAGAATTTTGGCTAGATACCAGAAAATACAAATATGCACACTTCACATTTCACATTTGCCCATCTCGTGTCATTATTTGATGATGCAGGCATTTTATTCTAACTTAAAATGATTTCATCGTTTTTCATATTCTAATCTCGTAGAGATTGCACCAGAAAATTTTTCTTAGCCATTCGAAAACTTTATTTTAAATAATTCATGAAATCCTGAAGTATTGATGCTATAGAAAATATTTTTTCTAGAGAATTCAATAATTTTATACTATGGTGATACTCTACATTCATTCCATTGGAACTCAAGCGAATCGGTATACAATGAGTGCTTCTATACTGAAAATCGTATTCTATTATCTAGAAAATGTTAGTTTGTTGACTTTGTGTGACGATAACACCATGAAGACTATTATATGTGACAACAAAATCTTCTATGAAAATGAATTTTTATATATTTTGATTTCATGAATTCTATTCTAAAGTAATACATTACACTGACATCTTAAAAGAATCTATTAAAATGATTTTTCTCTTTCTATCACTTTCATGGAATTCACTCATATTTTCGAAGAGAATGTAAGAGTAAGCTTAAAATAAGATTTTTGCAGCTTCCTACTCCCTAAGTCCTAGAAAGTCGGAGGTAGGAGGAAGAAAGGCTAATGGTGATTTAGCACCATTTCTTAGTAATCGGAAGAAGATGGATGAGTGGGTTTCCTAGCAATGAGAAAATGTGTATTAATCATAGTAGTTCTTAAATCAAGATAGAAAATTATGAACTAGTTGAATTCTAAATTTACGCAAAAATTAGCAGTACATAGCAACTTTTGTTGAGAGTGGATGGTATATTTGGAAGTTCACTGGATGATTAAATAAACGTGTATAGCAGACTAATATAGTAGTTGAACAGATGTAACGAAGCATAAAATGATAGTTACCGTTTCTTGGGAGTACTATCATATATATCATCATTAGGAGAAAAGAAGCTATGTATTAAAGATGTATCTAATAACACAAAGGATAAAATTGCAGAGCATGCATATCAACTATGAAAATTGTTACAGGGAATTTCACACTTTGGCCCTTGATGTGGCCGAAATTTTTTGTACCTATTTGAATTATTATAATGACAAAAGTGTTGATTCACTGAAAATAATCACGAATGAATAGGTTGACTACTGCATGAGACTTGCGAGATCACTATAAAGCAATATCAGAAGTGTCGAATTAGTAAAAGTTTCTTTTTGAGAATAAAGTTTAGAGAATATATATAACTGAAATCATTGTCACTCTTGCCGAACGTGTGTAAACATAATTAATCTGCATTTCTACTTTGGTATAGGCAAGATTTTAGTCTCTTCATCATTTAAATATTTATTTTTATACGATCGATATATAAAGAGTTTGCTCGATTCGATTGATAGAATACTAATAATAAAAAACTTCAGATATCAATAAGTTGAGAAATATAAAGTAGTGTAATTTGATTTTTTAATATAATGATGATAAACAGTTTTAGTTTAATTTAGTGACTATAGAACAAAATAAGATAATCAAAAAAATAAAATTCATTGAGTTATAATTTAAGAGAACCAGAAACAAAGAAGCATGACTGTATGAAGATGGAACGATGACAAAAAACAATAGGATTAAATGTTGTCATATCAGATGTTCAAAAAGTGATCAAATATATAAAATTATGTCGATGAAACAGCATAGAGTTAGTATTTAAAAAAATTTTATAAATTATTTGCAGCCTAGTACGGTCTATATCGATGTAAATTGTAAGTAAACCTTCTGGGTGGTTCCTGTTGTTCATCATTATTATTTTCATTCATCGATTGTATTGTATTCGATTGAACGATGATTGATGAATTTTGTTGATGGTCATTGAATGAAATTGGCATATCAATTGGTGATGAAGACCATCTTTGAGATGTTGATGATGTTAATGGAATATGATGATTGTAGTAACATCGGTGACCAAATCGACAAAAACCGTATCTTAATAAAGTTCGACAGGGAATCGCTTTTAAACTTAATTTATGTGTATCAATTAAAGATTGTTTATCATCACGATTAGTAAAACAACGCCAACTTCGAGCTATAAAAGTTGATCGCGTACGACACAAAGGACATCGTCTACTTGTATCTTTATCAATCATAGCACTCTGAAAACAACGAAAAAAGTATATTTCTAAGATGTTCGGAATATTGAATAATTTAATCATGAAAAACACTAACCGTACGACGCCAAGTTGATAAACAATCAAAACAAAATATATGATCACAATTATTTTGTATCCCAAATTGTTTGTTCATTGTTATAATATTTTCCAAACAGATATAACATGTCATACTATGAACAGGTCGAATATTAATAGGTTCGATTGCTGTTGTCATTGTTGAATCTTTTACTTCCGTTATCAATTCATTTTCATTGTTTATTGATAATCTCGAATTGTTCTCTTCATGAGTCATGCTTATTATGTTTTATTTAACAAAACATACAAAAGTTTAAACGAAAAAAAAAGACAAACAAAATTTTTGGCTGTTATATATACTTTTTTTTAAATAGAGGTAAACTAAGAAAGTAAATTGTTTTATATTTTAGATGCATTGCGCGAATTTGAGCTGTGAAAAAAAACTATCATTTTTCGTTTAACACAAAGTTTGACTACGTAGTTTAAATGCAATCAGCTTTTTTGTTTCGACAGTTTTTTTCCACATTACAAAAGACTTGTATTGTTTCTACATATAAACAAATTACGAAACAAATAAATGAAATAATTGATATAGGATAAAACGTATTTTGAGTATGTTCATACCAGTGCTGCCACCTTTTGAAGTTCAAAAAGCAGAAAATAATTCATAAAAAGCAGAAAATGACAGAAATTTTGTCATCGGAAAGCAGAAAAAAAGCAGAAAGTATGTTTGGCAATTTAAGCTATTTTTAGGCTCTGTTCCTGTGCACAAATTAAGAATTTTCACATTAAGTTTTCGTCTTTGTTGTACAGGATCAAGAAAAATAGTTAATCAACAAATAAATAGAATTGTACAAGATCAAGATACATAATTAGGTAACAAATGAATAGGCTTATTGAACACATTTTATTTTGAACGTATACTTTTCCTTTAATTTAATAGCGTTTAAGACCGTCTTCTCCTCAAAAATCGATCATAGTCCCGCATATACAAATTAGCTGAAATTTTCAGAATATGTTGGAACCATAGTGGAGAGGCTATCGTAAACTTTTCAGTTCGATACTATGACGTTTGACTGAGATATTCACTAAACCAGGATCAAAAAATACAGTACTTGGTAAACAAAATTTTTGTCAAGGCGCGTATAACATATTTTTTTTTATTTAAAAGAGCATGTCAAAATGCAGGACACCAAAGAGTCCTTTTTATAAATGCTTACGTCTCAAGCGAAAAAGAGGATCACAAGTTAATGATTCAAAAAGCTCACAAAAAATCGATATTTTTCAATAGACATATGTTCTTATATGATAATAAAAAAGCTTATCTAAAAAAAAAAGACTCTTTGATGCACTTCATTTTCACATGCTCTTTCAATAAAAAAAAAGTTAGAGGTATTATGTTAGCATGAACGGAGAATTCTCGCCTGTGTGTTTGAGACAGGATGAACTAAGAAAAAGTGAAAAAGATCTTCTGTTGTTTCCAAAAACTCTATTTTTTATGCAGAAGATGATTAAAATCATGATTAATTTCGAGCAAAAATGAAAGTATTAAATTAAAAACCATACTTTTTTTGAAAAACCACACTACAGGCTATCTTTTCATGCATTTACCTATTTTCTGACATTTTTGACGAAAATGGACTTTTTTGAGGAGAAGCTTTAATGAATATTGATTACCTAATAAATATTTATACATTTCAGCACGTGATGAGGAGGAGTTTCAAATAACTGTTGACTAAAATCATAAGACTTCATGTGCTTTTTGTGTTTCTAAGTGTTTACATGATTGTCATTATCAGCTTTCTCTCAGTAATGTACAGAAAATTGTTGATTACAAACAATACATGTTGCCTGAGATGAGTGTTATTTATATTCTTTTAAAACTCTTTGATATTCGACGATTTTAAGTCATTCTTTATGAAACACGCTTTGTTTCGATTTCCTTTTTTTGGTTCAACTTCTGAAGACATGAGCATTTGTTCAGCAACTACTAGTATTTTGATACTATTTTCTTTAGTAATCCTGCTGTCATTATCATATTCACCTCGTTTCTCTATACCTGTATCATTACTAATCATATTAATTATTTATGTTTATCAACCCAATATACAAAAGAATGTATATGTTGGTTTGTATGGAATAGATGGCTAATACAAAATACAATAGAAAGAGAAACATAAATTGAGAAAAGATTAAAAAACCAAAAATATACATTGCTATTTATTTGTAGCCAGTAAAACATACAGATCATTTTTGTAAAATTAAAAGAATTAGAATAAAACAAGACTATCAGTATCTATTGATAAGGATTTTTCTATAATTATGAAAAAAAAACTTCTAGATAAAAAAATCTTGGTTAAAAATATAAATAACACGATATTAAAAAAAGCAGAAAAATCTTCAAAAAGCAGAAACGACAGAAAAAAGCAGAAAAAACTCTAAAAAGCAGAAATTTTCTGCTAAAAGCAGAAAAGGTGGCAGCTCTGGTTCATACACTTTATTTACTGTAATGGACGTAAGTTCTATTCAGCTTTCCGTTACCATTCATCGAATATATGAGCAATTCTTGGTATTTTTATTGGCAATTGAAGTCAAGTATATGATCTTTCTTCGCTCAAAAGATCGTGTAATTTGCTGCAAGATTACTGTCTTCGAATTTGTATGTAATAGTATTCAACTACAGGCAACGCTTTCCTAAAACTTAGAGATTGATTCATTGCAGTATTAACGCTTATCGTCCACTCTTCCGTTTCCCACTAATTTATTTTACTATTTTTTTTTGTTGTGAGTGTCTCCTAAGGACATGAGATTATTGAGCATTAGCAAAAAATTAATATTTCTGAGAAAGAATCACTTTAAACAAATATTGATCTCTTTATCATATATCTCATCTATAACCAAATCTTTACTGCATGTACAACTAAAGGTTCTGTAGAAAATAAAAATAAAACTATCTTAAACAATCACTTTCACCTATAATATCATATGGATTCATTTTTAGAAAAGTAAAGCTTTTATCATCAGTGTAGTTTCATACAGTCTATCGAAAAACATGATTCCTATAACTATAGTTCGAATTTTTGCAGAGAGAAAGTCAATATGGTAATCAAGAATTCGTAAAAACTCATTATTTTTATTGACAACAGGGTCACATATCTATGTAAAACATCGAAAAAACGGCTAGTATTTCTAGATTTTAATTATCGAAAATCAATTGTTTTTTCAGGAAATAATCATGATTTTCACAATCGGCATGCAAAAATAATACATCGGAAACTCTACATTTCATCGCAAAAAATTTTGTGATTAAAATTTTCGCTCTCATATATCCGGTATTTTTAAATAAATTTACAAATAGCAATACTCGAACCGTTAGTATTGAACACTGTAACAATTTTTTTTCATTAAAAGGATTTACCATTGTTAGCAAGGATGGTAGTTTATCCACATGCACATCCGATTTTTTAGCTTATCATATCTTTTCAACACGTGGTTTATTCTTGCGCACTGAATTTTATACTATTCTGCTTAAATACAACAACACCAGGTTATCAGTTTACTTTTCATATCATCATATCAGATGAGAGCATACACACCGAAGTTTTATCGGGGCTTGTAACGCCATGTTGTTGCATCAAATAACGTTTGTTTTCTTTTTCCTTATTATTACTGCTGCCCAATGCAATAATCATTTCAATGTCAATGGTCCATTTGGGAAACATCACTCAATCAAAAATGTTCCTAGTCCGTACGGTTGTAATCGATCATTGGGAATTTCATTTCCTTCAATATCATTACCACCAATGAATACAAAAGAGTTGAATGTATCATCAACATTTTATGTTAGCAATCAACAAATTGTCGTCACTTGGTCTTCTATATCTTCGTCATGTAATGATGATTTTATTGGCATTTACTTTATCGACATTCCACTTCTTACAGGTAACATACAACTTGATTCGAAATAGAACATTTTATTTTGATTCGATTAGGTGCATGCGGCTACTTTGATTATGAATTCATTCAGACAAATCAAACAAGTATGTCATGGCAAATGATTAATTTGCGTCGTCCACTCGAATTTCGATATTATTCACGCGAGAACAATTGTTCAGGAAATTATTCCTTTGTTGCAAAATCTTTGATTGTTCAACCGTTCAATTACAATGCACCAGAACAAATTCATTTGGCTTATGGTGATAGAATCGATCAAATATTTGTTTCATTTGTAACAAATTCTTCTGAGTACATACCTGAATGTCAATATGGTTTAGATCCATCATTGCTTCAATGGCATGTTCGAGGAACGACGATCACTTATAAAGCATCGGACATGTGCGAAGGTCAAGCAAATATTCCGGGTCCACAAACATTTATTGATCCTGGCTATATGCATACGATTATTCTTGAAAATATTCGTTCATCAACTACATATTTCTATCGAGTAGGAACTGATCAACATGGTTGGTCATCAGTGCGCTCATTTACCAATCGTCCGGCCGATGATGCTAATGCAACAGCGTCACTTATCGCTTATGGAGATATGGGTGTGGCACCTGTTCAACCTGGTGCCAAATCGACCATGGATCGAGTTCGAGCACAAGTAATGACTAGTAATATCACATGTGTTTTACATATTGGTGATATTAGTTATGCACGAGGTATTGGTGCACTTTGGGATGCTTTTATGACTCAAATCGATGCAATTGCATCTCATGTACCGTATATGGTTGGAATCGGAAATCATGAATACGATCATGTCACAGGAGGAGATAAGGATCCTAGCGGAGCACCAGGTCCTGGAGGATTTCGACCATCATGGTAAACAATTGTTCATATAAAACTTTTTTCTCTTGATCAGAATATCTAATGCATGTTAATGATTCTCTTGTCTATATCTAGGGGCAACTATGGTTATGATTCTGGTGGTGAATGTGCTGTTCCAATGGTACGTCGTTTTCAATCACCATCCAATGGCAATGGTCTCTTCTGGTATAGTTTCGATGTGGGTCCTGTTCATATTGTTTATTACTCCACGGAACATGATTTTCTTCCTTCATCATCACAACATGCTTGGCTTGAACGTGATCTTAATTCTGTCAATCGTTCCCGTACACCATGGCTAATTGTTGGATCACATCGACCAATGTATTCATCAATAGTACGCGATGTTGGTGATCCAATAAAAGCCATGTTACAACTATCTCTAGAACCGATGTTTTATAAGTATCATGTCGATATTAATCTTTTTGCACATATACATTCTTACGAACGATCATGTCCAATGTATCAAGAAAAATGTGTCGACCAAGGAATTATACATGTATTAATTGGAATGGCCGGACACAATTTGGATTTCGATACGTATACAGGAGCAAAATGGAGTTTGTATCATGATCAGCAGTTTGGTTATACTCAAATTTGGGCGAATAGAACTTATTTACGTTTCTCTTATCATCAAAATGTAGACGATGCAATAGTTGATGAGTTTGAGCTGACAAAATGATTTGCTGACAGAACAAGAATGAAAAAATAAAAACTAACTATGTATACTTCATAAGGCGAATGCATATCTTCAATGAGGTCTTCATATGTTCTAATTTCTAGCACGAAACTCAATACAACTAACTGCACGATGCTAGCACAAATGCGAACGAAAGACGAGTTCAGAATCTATTGAGCAGCAAAAAAAAATTACTCTTAGTACGAAAATGAAAGTGCTATCAGTTCATGCTGAGTTGACAACATTCTTGTCTTAGTCATAATTTACTACGAAGTGTGATCTGTTTGCACATCTGTCAATTGTATTATGTTTACATGAGGTGTTATAGAAACCTAAGGAAATTACTTGCTTTCTTTCCCAAAACTTAAAGTCAAACTACATATTTTCCGAAAAAGTTCTACAACAACATCAAAAAACTTACAGAATACATTTTGAACACATATAAGAGATAAAAAAACTGAATACAGGGTGGTGCCAAAAGCCATGATCACTTAATAAATATGAACAACTCTACTTCTGATTAAGTTTAATCAAAATCTTTTTCTTCTATTAGATATAGGAACTTGAATTGCGATCGTTATTATGTATTTTAGATCTTGCAGATCTTTGATTATTGCTTATTAATGATATTTTTCACCTTCTTTAAAACGATCGGATCAACAATGCATGTCTATTCGGTAAACCATTTGTGGCTCTCCGAAAACTTTAATAACCGTGAAAACGATTCTGTTAACTTAGTTTCAAAGCTTAATCAATAACGGAGTTATCTGTATTTCTTAAGTGGTCATGACTTTTGGGACATCTTGTATCTTCCTTACTCTTTTTCGTTATCATTGTTAGTCACACTCTATTCTCAATAAAATAATCAGATGTGCTCATGCTTTATCTATATTATGACATTACAATAAGTTAAGTTTCGATGTACAATTTTTAAACGAGAAGTGTTATAGTCTTTAATAGTATTATTATTAAAGCATCAATTTCTTTTGTTTTTCATATAGTGTGTAAAAAATCGTATAAAAAAAATTAATAAAATGTCATCATTTTAATTGACTGTTACATAATTCTTTTTGATGAAAAATTCTTCGAAATATAAGTGCTTGAAGTTTATTTTTCAATAAAGACCAAGAGAATTATCAATGATTAATATTTTTTCTACTTATTTGATCGTTTTCTATTATATCGAGAGTGGAATTGTTGTAATAGATAACAGAATAATTTCTTCAATTTGAGTTGAATCTCAGGTAACGATGCATAACAGACAAATGGTAAAAGAAATATAAAATAGTCAGACAAAAAAAATGCATAAGTCATCATATTCAATGCAATACTTTTGAGGGAACTAAATTGAACACAGATCATTACAAGTATCCATGGACCATAGAATAAAAAATAAAGTATTGAAATGGATAATATTTGAAATATCATTCTTCTTTGTTTTTTCCAATCAATTGATTGATTAAAATGGTTTTTCTGCCATCGAACACGCAATAGAAGAACTATAGTAAGAATAATAATAATCAATGATGGAATGATTTGATGACATATAAGATCAAAATATTTAATACTTCGATGAGTTAACATAGAAAGACAAGGAATAAAATTTGAATCGGATTGATTATTTATGTTGAAACAAGATGAAAATAAAATAATGACAACATACCAAACAAGACAATAGACATTCAATAGAATTATAGGAAGATAATGAATATAAAAACGTTTTTCTTTTGTTGATAGCCAATAATCATGGAATACAAATATATGTCGTTCAATAGTAGCCCAAGCAAGAATTATCAATTGACTTCGATTTAATACAATATCAATAGATGACCAAAATGTATATAATATTGGTTTTGTTTGCCAAGATATATCAAAATGATAATTATAAAGAATAAATGGAATACAAATCGATTCATAACATAAACATAGGAAAAGAAGAACAATGATAACGTGATTGTGAAGTTCAGTGCGAAGAGTTCGATCAAATAAAAGATAAAAAAGAACAAAAATACAGCATGAAATTGACAATATATTTGAAATAGAATATAACCATAATTGAACAGAACGAGAAATATCATAATTTATATTAGTTTGATCTTCGATGTATGCATCGATTACGTTTGACATTTACCAGAAATAAACTTTAAAAATTATCATTCGTTAAATTTCTATTCTATTTTTTTCAATGGCGCCAATCGAAAATTTATTTTCTTAAACAAAATAATATCAAAAATCAAATAGATATATTTGACCATTGTGAAATTTCATATGCTGGTGTGAAAAAAAAATACAAGTTTATATAGAAAAGAGTATCTTCGACGAGTGTTTCGATCGTCGAAGATAGCTATAAACGATTCAGTTTTTATCGTACACATATTTATTGTATCCAGTTTGATTCAGCTACGGTATGAATGAAAAGAAGACTCGTGCACGAACGCACCCATACGCTAATGTGATCAACATTCTAAAGGGTAAATTAATTTATCTCTAATGGGTGGTCGATTTTAGACTTTAATTACAAAGTAGAAAAAAGAACTTTTCTTACACATGCACTATATAAAAAGTGAATCATTATACTTGTTTTATTTTTAGTTTCTAATAGATTGTTTAGTAATTACAGCCTTAGAAAAACACTTATACAAATTTATCCAGCACTTTCGAAGACAATAATGACTACTTATTAAATGTGAATCAATGAATTTAGTGTATTATATGAAGAGAGACAAAGATGCAAACTTCAAATTGAAGTCATCGGTAACATCAATTAATCGACACTATTCAATGAAGTTGATTGTTGATCAAAATATTATCCATTTTCTTTTCCAAGTTTTTTCTCACGATTTTTTCCCATTCCCGATTAGTAAATTCATATTTACATTCCATAATGAAGTATCCATTGATTTTCACTTCTTTCTTTTCGATTAACTTCAATCCAGCTGTTTTTTCGCACCATCCTCTCATTTCGTCGTTGTTATTATCTGTATATATTATGATTTTATTGATGCCTAATTTGTTGAATGCAAAAACGATCGACGTATACAGGGCTTCTGTAGCGTATCTTTTTCGAGTTGTATTTCGATCGAGAATAATGCCCAAATAACCAATGTCGTCGGTTATTACATAGCTTACTACACCAATACAACGATCTTCTTTTTCACCAGTAGTAGAAGCTAATAGAATGATATTGA
>CAJNOP010000064.1:30309-70807 GCA_905250075.1 Rotaria sp. Silwood1
CTTTTTGGAGCAACTGTACATTGGTAGTCTTTCACAGCCGATGGAAAATAATAACTTTTTTAATAAAAGAATTAGAGTAAAACAAAGGTACCAGCAAGTATTGATAAGAATTTATCTTTATACTTTTGAAAATGGTTTTTCAAATCTAAAAACATTGGTTGAAGATATAAAAAGCACAATATTAAAAAAGCAGAAAAAAACCGAAAAAGCAGAAAGGACAGAAAAAAAGCAGAAAAATCTTCAAAAAGTAGAATTTTTCTGCTAAAAGCAGAAAAGGTGGCAACTCTGCTTAGTACACATATATATAATTCTGTAGTGATTTCATGAAATGATACAGCAAACAAATCTCTAAAGAAAAACAAAATATCTCCAAGTTTTCTGCGATAGTTTTCTCACTGGCAAATAGTAATCGTACAAAAGTCTGAGAAAGTGATTTTTTTCTACTAATGTCTATGAAAAAGTCAATTTGACACTTTGAATTAGATTGTTGTATGTCAGTAAAAAAAAAGAAGGAGTCGCACAACACTCGAAAACATCCTATTTTTTTTTTGAAAAGAACGGTTTGCTCTATAGTATCGTTCTATTCTGAATAAAATAAAATATATGTCTGCTGGATGTTTACCAACTGATGGTTTAGATTTTCTAGAAATCCTCTGTTTTAGAATCTGATAATAGTTTTTTATTCTTACTGTACATGTTTTTCTCTGTTCGAATTACTATTGGAATTCTTTATTTTTTTTTCGATCTCAATAGCGAAAATCATTCGAAAATAAACTTTGTTGAATAGTTTTGGTAGTTATTGCATATATAGACAGTTTTGCTTGGTTCATTTATAGTTTTCCAAGCATTCTATTGATAAAGATTGTGTTGTTTCGTGTAATAAACTTGGATTTTTTTTCATAAATCTCAATAGTAATTTATTTTTTATTCGAATAAATAATTATCGATACAGAAAAAAAATGAATTGAAAAAAAACGAATATTTCTTAATTATTTCTTGGATTGTAGGTTACTTGAGTGAATATCTTGATAATAGAATGGATGGAAATCCAAATCCTACATATGGTCAAATATATGGAGGTTATCCTGGAGTTGGAGGTTATGAAGGTGGATATGGTTATATACGTGGAGGATGGTAATAGAACTGCATAAATTCCAATTATTTTTTTTTCCTAAACATAAAATATGTTAAGAAGATCATCAATCATTGATTTTTCTTGCAATAATAATAAAGGCATTTTTTCTCGAAACTAATGTTTGTTTCAATAAATCTTGTAACAGATTTAAAAAAATCATTCAATTTTTCATAACAATGTAAACTAGAGCATAAGATAAAAATCTACAATAAGATATCTCTCAACTAATTCGGCGTACTTTTGATTACAATATACTCTGAAATCATTAGCTTATGTTTAACATTCTTCTTTCGATTAATAGCTCAAAAGTAAATAAATCTCAAGAAAAAAAAAATGTACTAAAACAAAGAGGAAAGTTCATTTTCTTGCTATTGAAGAGCTTAAGCTTATTCTTATATAAATACTTTTGTACCCGAAACACTTGTGAATCTCGTCGATATGCTTTGCAAATGAAATTTAAAAAGTAAATCTCTATCCATCTGAGATTCGCAATAAGTCAACATCGACATCATGTAAAGAGAATTTTAGTCTATCCTGGCAAATGCTTTGAGCAACTATCTTAAGCAATGATAGTTAAACTTTAACAAGCAAATCAGTGATCAAAAGTCTTGCATATACACTACAGACTTATGCTAGCTCAAAGTGTTTTGTCATGTAAGGTATTCTACCCTTCACGTATTTTTTTTTTTGATAAATTTTACAGTTTTTAACGAAATGTTAAACTTTTTTATCTTCCACGAGTCATAATTAATATTGAAAAGTCTTGTTTTGGTATTTCCTGAACTTAGGATGGCAGATAATTTCAGATAAGATTTTAATAAATAAAAAATGACTTGCAGAGAAGTTCATATTTTGCTTTTTTCTCTGTTTCACATGACAATTTTCTCGCCACTTTCAGGCGCGCTATAAACAGTAAATCCCCGTCTGAAAAAAAAGTTTGATGAACTTTCAATGAATTACACGTGATGCGTAGGTGATGAAAAATTCGCTTAAAATGATTCAACTTTACATTCAAGTGCGATTCTAATCATACGATAATCAACTTCGAGAAAACTATTAATTCGATATCTTACACTAAATACATGGCTTATTGTCGAGATATTTACTTCTTAATAAAATAAGCGATTCTTTCAATGTTTTTGAAAATCATGCATTTCATATTACTCCTATTTCTCCGTCAAGTTATGAGAGACGTTTGCTTGGAAACCTTTCATTTGAAAACGAAAAAACACTTGTTAGCATAAATTCTTTGGGACTTAAATGTGGAAGTTACATGTGCTCATTAGGCTAGCTATATCAATGCAAAATACATAAAGTGAAAAATCTCTTGCAGATTATAGTTGTTTTCTAAAATAATCGATTGACAGAGGAGGGATTTGTCTTATTTATTTGTGTATTTCATACAGCAGATCTGGGTGCATCGCTATATATATTGAGAAGTTCATAGACACTAATATTGATTATTTTCCAAAGTTATAACTTGATCAATTCACGTTTTTAATTTTGATCATGTAGTGACTATGGCAAAGCAATTCATCATTACTTACTATTCATGACATCATGAATGTAAACTTGTATATAGGCAAAAAATCCAAAAAATGGCACTATTTACAACATTCACAAGTGTGTTCGAGCCATTCAGATTTTTAATATAAGTTTTGCAATGTTCTTAAACAGTTCAAATCTTGTCCTGAGTTGCTAAGGTCTATAGTGGTGCGGATGAGAAAGAAAAGCTGTAAAACTTCGACTTAAAACTTGCACTCTCTGTTTTCAGAGAAAACAGATATAAGTTCTAGAAAACTCTTTTAATTTTAAATAAAAAAAAAAAAAGAATGACTCGAATTTAGTTTATATTGTGCTGATACTTTTAAAATATTTACTTATTAACGTTATATTTCAATAAATTGACCAATAACAGTTGTTAAGACATGATTAAATTATTATAGTGTACTAAAAATAATTGACTAATACATTAGATTAATGCTTTTTAATGACGATATACTTATTAACATCGTACAATTATATGATATATTTTCATAATTGATTCACACTAAAATAATTTGTTATGTATATTATAAGAATTTTTAAAGCACTACATCATTAGATAATATTCAATACAAACCATTTATATGATCATGAAAACTTACTAATTGTCGCTATCGATCCGTTTAACTAAAATATTTTAATTGATATCAGTATCAACAACATTTAAATCAACTCAAATTGTATGCTACCTTTAAGAATAATTTTATACAATAGATATGAACCTTTGAATCATGTGTCAACTTTCTAAAAATAAAAATAACGAATCCGTATTTGACACTACCTTGGGTCAAAACATCTCATTATGTTACATATAAATTATATTGTTTAGTTTTTACTGTATCAATTAATGGTTATAGTTCATCGCTTATTAAACAGAATATTACTTATTGATATTATGTATCTTTATTATTGTTTTAGGACAACCAAATTATTCTCTTCCGGATGAAATTTTTAAAACGACTAAACAATTATTAAATGTAAAACTTTAAACGATATAAACGACGATCGAAACTGTAGAGAGAGAAGGCGGTTCACAAATAACTTTTCTGATCTCTCATTCTAATGAAGGCTAAGAGCTGAGGGAGAAGAACTTTGTTCAGGACTGTATTGTGACATAATATTGCTGAAGTCAAATATCAATCATGATTTTCTCCTCAAACTGACTTTTCTCCGTTTACATCATGTTACACAGAAGTTCCTATCAAAAGGTATATAAACACGTTAATGACTCTAGATGTCTCTCTCGTTCGCTCAGAGAATCATAGTCGATGATCATCTGCGTCCTATTCACTTTGACCATTGATGGATATGATTACGAGTAGTTCACTTCACGAAACCCATGACCAATTGTGTTCAATCGATAATCTTATACTTGAGTGTACTCAAAATTTATCTCATTTGGTGAAGTGTCGTTTTTTATGAAATGAAACACAAAGAAAGGTAAAAAAAATACAAAGGTATAGCATGGTGAAAGAAGAGAACACACGCAGTGAAGAACATATCAATGTTAACGACGTAAGCACTACCTATCTTGTGAAAATGTCACGCTTCATAGATTCATCCAAACAAGCTTAATTAGAAAAAAAGAACTAGTAATTTTGTTAGCTATAAATATGTAATAAATCGATTGTATACGTGCATTCAAAAAATCTCAAACATTTCAGTATTATTCAGCACGTAAGTATATTTAATTTTCGACATAGTTAGATCACAGATGAAATTTCCGTAAAATTCATCAGTAACTACAGAAAAAAATATATGAAAACAAGACATATTTGCTTGTCATTAGTCACTAGAGTAAGTCAAAAGAAACCGCAGAAGCATACTCAACAAACACGATCAATATTCATAACTGAAATGATTTTTTCCACGTAATATATAGAGTTAACAAAAAAACTGAATAAAATCAAATCATTTCAGTTAGAATGATCTTTATTAATTGATAGGAAAAGTTCATGCAAACTTATAACTCTACTATCATGTAGAACGTATATTTTCACTTAAATTCATTTAGCGTTGCTTCGATTTTATGATTAGCTTTATGGAGAAATAATTTTATAGTCATGCTTGTTCACGATTATGCTGTGTCGAGAATTGAGCATTCATAATATTTTTTACTCGAAAGAAGTGACTAATATTTGAAATCATTGAAGAACTGAAAAAGATTCATGAGGACTGGTCCTTCATGGTCTCACACTAGTGAACGAACAAGACCAAAGAAAATCTAATGAAAAAACGTGTATGATAGGCTAACGGAAATTCATTTTGAAATGGGCTTTCTTCAGCTTCGTGGAATCAAATTTGTTGAAACTTCCCGCGCCTTCAAAAGACTAACATTGAGAACTTTCTGAGAGAGTTATTAAAAATTTGGTATTTTCAATAATACAAGGTTGATCGTGATTTTCGAGCAGTGACTCCTAAATCACAATCTTATGTAAATAAATCGATCCTATTTGATCGCAATCAATAATTAGATAATACTATGCCTGTGTTGGATAGTAATGCGGTAATCTTCAATAAGTATCATGTAGATTGTTTGAAAATCGCCGTGAAACTACCCATCAATATCAATAGATTCATAATACAACATCAATGATGATTATCGATAGAAAGGTCACTTTTTATTGAAAATCTAAAGCGTACTGATTTGTTATATTTGAACAAGCAATCACGAATGCTTAAATTACTTGAGGGAGTGTTGAAAGCTCTATCAGTAGATTTGTTCAATCTTTTAAAGCGTCTTCCTAATTGATGTGATTTAATAAGAATAAGGGTCAATATTTTGGAAATTAAGAAAAACAAGTCAGATCATTAGTGTATCGTATTGTATCGATCCTCATCATGAACATAGACTGTTTGGGTAGGCCACAGAAGAGACATTTACTGTAAGGACAGTGATGAAAAATGAGAGAGAGAACAACCACTATCACACCTAGCATAGATCTTCATGCCATTAAGGATCAAATGAGATTAGATGTCGTCGAGTAGGTCATAGTAGCTTTTTAGTTATTGGATTCTGTGCATGCTAATATGTGCCCTAAGAAAGTCAAGTTAGTTATGCTCATCTTGTTCATACATATTTAGTTACAATTGCATTTGTTCGATTCTTTATTTTGGAGCACAAATCTCATGAACGAATCACCGAAGAATATCTGCGAAAATGAATCATCGGCTATGACGACATTGTCATCTGTGGGATCGACAATGTTTTCTTTATCCACCTATGGCAATCGTGTGACTAATCCAAGTTTTGATAATAAGAATCCATCACACGACTATGATATGTTACAAGAGACAGGTCGATCGGTTGATATTGATCATCATTATCGAAAAGCGACTTGCCATGGAGTTGAATATGACCTGCATCAATTAGGTTTGAATGATAGTTTGAAATCAGTCAAAAATTTAAAATCAAAATCTTCGATATCCTTACCGACCTTCAGTGATCATCAGTTCGTTGTTAATGATAAAGATAATTGTAATGATGAACAGTCTTCTTCGTCTTTAACACGGACTCATTCGATGGAGCATGCTCAAACATTCGAACATAAGCCATTTGTCGTCTCGAATCAAAAAAGGTATTTATCATCTTGAAAAGTGCTTGAGAAGTACGATAGCATTGTTAATATTGTTGCTCTTCAGTGTCTTCCGACCGGTTCCGTCAACGTCGTCATCAGCAATAACATTGCCATCTGAATCCAGCAATTACACTTCTGTTGCATACGGTGTCGATTGGAGCGAACATGCTCGTCCAACATCTCACTGTTGGTTTCCATACATATTTAATGACGCATCGACAGATCAGCCATGCGCTCATTTGTCTTGTACGAATAGCAAATTGACGCTCACATCATTACTTCTGCAATGTGAATTGTGTGCGTTGATTATGCATGTCCATCATTTGCGTGATTCGCAGGTAACCATAGACAATTCAATTCCACCTTGTCGTCCATCATTCATCGATAATACAATATCGGAAAACTCGGCTGCTGATAATGAAGAGAAGCACTCAGATTATGATCGACATTTTTGGTCTTGTGTATCCGTTCTTACGAAGCCGTGTGTGTATTGTAACCATAAATCGACGTCTCTGAGCCTATCTTCTAGTAAAACTGGTCGATTATTGCGAATATCCGCTTTGAACAGTGACTATCAGGACGCATCAACCACAAATACAAAAGCTAGAAGTTATAGTCCGAAAATGTCTCGATCTTCTAATGGTCTCGTTTGTTTATGGTGCTCACGAAGTTACCATCGGTCGTGCTGGGAACATTGCACTGCTGAAGATGGCAAGACAAAATGTGACTATGGCATATTTCGGTATGTTTCTGATAGGAAATGATTGAACCAGTGACAGCTTCTAACTCCTCAGAGCCAGTCGTAGAAGTGAGTATCGAAAAAGTGACTACTTTTTCAGTTTAAGAATACCGCGATCGTTGTTACACTTATTTATTACACTTAAGTGATGGTCCATAACAAACGAATGACTTTGGATTTTTTAGACGATGTTTTCAATTTTTTATTATTTTTATTATTTGAAAATTTTAAATCATATCACTTGAATTTCAGTCTGTACAAGATGCGTAGCACGGTTTTTCGTTATAAAAATGAAAACGAAGCGGTTACAAATCTTTCTAGAGAGAGTGAAGCGAATTGTGAATATTCTAAGTAGATTGGGATCTGGCATGAAAATTTCTTAGAAACATATGAAGAATGTGTTAGTTTTGATCAGTTGACTTAAATAAAAAATATTTAGAAATCAATCACTACAGTATTTACATAGATGGTTTTTTTTTATTGAATTTTAAGCAAACAAAACGCAAATGATTCTAACTTTTGAATAAACAATGAATCTTTTCCAAGACTGCTAATATTCTAGAAGTCAGCTGAATTTTCAAATATATTGTCGAAACCACTACCGTTAATGGAGTATGAGTAATTTTGCAAAAGATAAAGCAAGAGATAGAGTCCCAAGTCCTGTTGTCTTTTGGTAATATGAGAAAAATAATCAAACGTCATAAACATCCATAGGAAAAAAAAAGAAGAGGTTTCATGTGCTCATAACGACTGAGGAAGTGACTCTTTATAGGTTAGAATCCAATCTGGATTAAAAAGCACCCTAACAAATTCACGATACTACAAAGGTAGAAAGAGTTTTTAGAAAAATGGTTATGTTCTAAGGTATATGGAAACTTCCAAAAAAAAGCAAGTTTTTGGAAGTTTTCCGAATTTTATTTTCTTTGGGAACATGTCCCTTGTTACACTCATTATCATCATTTTGAAAGTTTTTCATTTCATTCATCTGTCAGAGTTCGTCCATGAGTTGCCTGACCTATTTTGCTTGTCTCTTTCGTTGAACAGTGAGCATAAGCTACGATTGATATTGTGCTTTGTTTTCGATAGAGATATTATTGTTCGACCACAATGGCTGCGCCGTTCCAATGAATCTTCATCTAGTTTTCAAGCTTGTTTGCCTACACTTTCGGTCCCGAACAATTCCGAATCATTTCATTTTCCATATACACCAGTTATTCTCTTCGTAAACCAATATTCCGGTGGTCAATATGGCGAGAAAGTTTATCGACAACTCTTAAAAAGACTGAATCCACGTCAAGTCTTTCTTCTAGAAAACGATGCTACCATTATCAATGCTCTTGACATTTATTATTCGTTACCAAATATACGTATTTGTGTGCTTGGCGGTGATGGAAGTGCCGGTTGGGTTCTCGGTCGTCTTGCTGAAGTTTATCCATCGGGCAATAATCCACCGGTAAGCTTTTGTCCATTAGGAACGGCAAATGATCTTTCACTCATATTATCCTGGGGTAATCATTACGATCCAAAACTTCTTATTCCGTCACTGATTCGAATTCCTTACGCTCAGGTAATTCCAATCGATCGTTGGCAAGTCGATATCAAACAACTCGATGTGCCAAAACCAACTTCACCGATACACCGACATCATCGAACTGGATCTAAAATTAGTCGACCATTTCAAGCGTTACTTAATCCACCTAAATTCGTTCGCAAAACCAATCGAGTCTGCTATCAAAACCATCGTGCGTTACCAAATACATGTTTCATCAATTATATGAGTTTTGGTTTGGATGCCGCTATCGCTCTTGAATTCCACGATCAACGAACGCATGATCCGCAAAAATTTTCGTCGCCACTGAAAAATAAACTGATGTATTTAAACGAAAGTTGCAAATATTTGAGTGACTTTTCTAGATCGAAAATGTGGAGTCTTCACTCCTATATTCGTTTGATATGTGACGGTGAAAATCTAACTGATGCCATACATAATTGTCACACGCTACTAATCATCAACATTCCAGCCTATGCAGCCGGTACAAACCCGTGGGGAAACTCATTATCGACGAGTTCACCTAGAAACAATGCTCACCAATCACCGATTATTCAGAAAGATGCAAATTCTTTTGATCGCACAGCAACGAGTTCAACCAACGTGCCTAATTCTTCATCCAATCAACACAAAATGTATGAATCGGCTACCTTGAATAGTCGTAGTGAGAAGAACACTGCTATTTCATCACCGACAACAGACACAACCGGCAATTTCGAACGGCAAGATTTTGGTGATGGAAAAATTGAAGTCATCGGATTAAGTGTAACGCGTATGGCTTCGATCCATATTGGTTGCCATGGCAATCGAATTGCTCAATGTAAAAGTGTGCGTATTGAAGTCTCCTGTCCGATGACTGCACAAATGGACGGTGAACCCTTCTATTTACCTGATTCTGCTGTTGTCAATATTAATTATGGAGGTCAAGTACTTGTGTTAAGAAATGAAAACCGATAAATGGCAACACTTATTTTTCATTTAATCACCAAACTCATTTTAGCTGTACTTATACGAGTTTATTCTAAAATACAATCGAAATACATTCTAATGTGTTTGATTGATTTCTAGAAACTTTTTTTATCAGCGTCATCCTTAAAGCAGTCAGCACTAGCTCATCTGAGGGTGTGGTTGCATGCAACTAAATGCTGTATTTTTGAATTTTCGTAAAAGCATCGAGACTTGATAAATGCGTCAGAAAACGTCACAGTAAGAAATGTGCAAGTATACACCTATTGTTATTTAGATTATTATTAAGTTTAACAGAAAAATGTTTTTCATACCCGTAACTGACGTTCGCCAAATGAAACAAAATTGTTCAGTTTTGGGAACTTCTGAGCTTAGCGTATCCGAGATCTAGTTGCTGATAATATATGTATTAGTACTAAAAATAATGGTAATTTGATGCCGACAACTATGCAAATAATACCAAAACAGTAGGGTTAATTTTAATACTAATGCTTAAAGCATTAGTATCAATAAATGCTAATACTAATTCTTATATGACAGCCCTACAATTGATCGAATAAAAACTATCTGTAAATTTCAAATGAAAAATAATACACATTTATTATCGATTGTTACAGATTTTTTTAAAAAGAAATGCGAACGCGAGCTCAACAATATATTATTGTACAGTGTTTATAAGTAAAAAAATGAAGTTGTTTTTTTTTAATTTTAATTGAAAATCTTATTTAAGTAACGATAGAATATGATCAGGTTATTTTTCAGCTTTATTCACTTCAATTGATCGATTTAAAATTATTTTCTTGATTCGTACTAATATTGAACAATTAATTAATCATGTTATTGTATTTTCAAAACTCTATTGAGCAGAAAACTTTTTTTTTCTCACTTTTTAGAATCATTATAAAAGTTTATTTCTATCGACGATTGATTATACAGAAGAATATTAATCTGTTGCTATATTACTAGAATCATCTGGTTAAAAATTCTCTTTATATGAATAAATCAAAACGACACAATCAATCTTTATTAAATAAGCAATAAGAAATAAAAATAAATTAAAAATAATATTATAGTCTCAATCAATCATTCTGTTTTCAAATCAAAAAGAAAGACAAAGAAAAAAATCATTTCTGAGATGATTTAACTTGTCGTACACGTCCTATTAATGTTATAAAACTTTCATAACGATGTCGTAACCATTGAATATCTGCTATACGTTCACGAATTTTGCGTCGAATAACCATATACATTGTTAGAAAGTTGCCAAGAAAGAGAATGAAATATATTAAGGCAAGAACTTTTAATAAAATTTGCCAATCGGAATTAGGTTCAGCACTTTGATCAATTGATAAATTATAGAGAACATAAGCATTATACAGTTGAAATAGATATCCCATAAATAGAAATGGTACTAAAAATGTAAGTCCACGTAACATCCATGAATGAAAACCTTCAATTGTTATTTGTAATTCATCTGAATCACCTAAAGCTCTCAAACGATAAAGAAGACCTCTTTGATAATAATATAAAAGAACTTGAACATAACTAATATATAACGAAAAAATATAATGTTGTTGTCGAAATATTTTGTATGATTGAGTTGATGACCATATAAGAATAATAGATGAACATACTGTTGATATAAAATGATGTAAACGCCACCAAAATTGTATATTTGAACCATTTGCAACAAGTATTGATTCACGAATTGTTAATGTACAATAATACCAAACAAGTAGAAAATAAAAACCAGCATCAATTACACGACTAGCTGGTATTATTGTTGACATTAATAATGATACAATCATTATAATTAATGTAACACGTAATTTAAATTGTTCATAATTTTCTTTATATTTCCATTGTTGAGATTTATCTAATATAGATACAGGTAATTCATTTCCAAGAATAATACGTAAATATCGTTCAGGTGGCTGTGGTAATGTATATTTAATTCTTGTAAGATAATCCGAACGTTGTGTAATTAAATGTTCATGTATTGTATTTAAACGAATTACACGTTCTTCAGGTGTTTCTTCTCGTTTTTCACTTTCACGACGAATACGTAATAATTCAGATTTATCTTTTTTTATTTTATTTTCTTGCTTATCATCTGGAACAATAATTAATGATTTATGTATATCAATTAATTGTTTTAAATTATTAATTTTTTCTTGAATTCGATTAAATTCTAGTCGATGTTTTTTCTTAAGATTTTCAATTTCTTGTAATTTTGTTAAATATGTTTGATGTTGTTGTTCGAATGAATCCATTTCAATCGATAAGTTTTCCCATTGTTCAATAAGATCTTGAGCTTCACTATCAAATGTTGTACTTGATATTGTAGAATGACGACGTCTTCGTTTTAAACCATCATTGGATGGAATTTGCTCGACAGCAGCCATCGTTTATTTGAATATAGGCGCAAGCAATAAAGAATGCGCTGTAGCTTTCGACTATAATAACGTTATCAAGCTCGTGTTGGCAAAGATATGAGAAAGAATGGTAATAATAACAACAACCACGCGGATTTCTTGCTGTTCTTTTATTTTTCTCTTGTTTACTAGAATGACAGAAGATGCTTACATGTCAAGGTCATTTCATCTCTCTTTTTTAGTTAAACTTAATAATATTAGAAAAAAATTTACAATGTTCGTTTTCAAAATCGATTGATTTCTACTATATAATTAAAAAACGAACATTAAAGAGAAAAAGAAGACTATTATAAAAAAAATTTATTAAAAAATATTTCTAAGATCAAATGATTCTTCAACAATTTCCATTCGTATTATGCTAGTGCTTGAATTATCTGTCTAGTTTGACATAACTTCTATTTATATTCCATTATATATGATATATGATATTGATATCTAGACTCAGAGGAAATATTTTAGGCTAATTTAAATATTTCTAATGGCTGATTTTCTTCGGAAAAAAACCATCAATTAAAACATCTCTATGTTTTTTTAATTTGATTATATTTCTTTCGATAGATATCGATTATTTTCTATGTAAAGTATATATGCTTATTGATTTAATGTATCATTTGAATCGTAACATAGTTTAGATCGAGGATGAAGAACAATCATTGGTAAAAAAAAAACGATCAATTAGATTACCAGAAGCTTTTTCAATTGATTCTTTTCTGTCCTTTTGCGCACGTGTGTCAAAGGCCATACGAGTCAATTTTTAACTTAGTCAGAGATTTTCAACAAAATCATTTTTATCTAGAACAAATATATAATAATAAGCTAGAGATAAAGTATAGATAGCTGTTACAATAGAAAAAAATCAAGAGAATGTTTCCTATATCATTTTTATTTCTTTTTCGATTTGAATGAGAAACACAAAAAATAATATGCAATCGTTCGACAATAGAACAATCTATTATGTAAACAGTCAATAGTGTTGTGTACTTTGTTTTAAGGAACAATGCAGCAGTCGCTGATAAAATTTTAAAAAAAAGAAATAACTGATAACCTTTGCCAACGAATTTTAGACAATAGCTAGAAGAACATTAAATATTTCATTAAAAGATGGATTATAAACATGCCATTTTGTTTCTCGATGCTAATCCAAGTTGTAAAACATGATCCAGTCTTTTATAACTTACTACCAATGCACAGATAAAGTACGCAATCAAATGTGGCAGATTTTGTGTAATTTAACATGTGTGATAGAGACAAATCGTTTATAAATTCTAACCCGAGCAGTTTTGAGAAATATTGAAGTGTAGATGTTTTAACAAAAATTCGAGTTTTCAGTGACTGTTTAAGTGAATTAAAATCAGGTGTTTGACGAGATAAGTAATCGCACACCTGAACATCAAATACTTAACTGCATATCACATACAGGGTGGTCCAAAAGTAACAGGACAGATAATTTTTTTCGATTTTTTTTCTTTATACATCAACAGTTACATCTCATATTTATGCCACATATACTAGGTGGTACCAGCCAGAGATGGGACATATGATCAACCTCTAGGCGTATTAATTTGTTCCAAAGAATATAAATATGTCTTAATTGCTCTTATGTGACTATATGAAATATTCGATGTTTTTCATGTTACATTCGATTCCATTAAATTTTGTATTCTTTTAGTCTAAAGGAATTTAAAATCTGATAGAGTCGAATTTGTTTCTCAGATTGGGATAAGCAGACAAGAAGATGAAAATCAAATTTAACACGAAAAGCATCAAATCTCTCATATTGTCACATAAGAGCAATTAAGACATATTTATATTCTTTGGAACAAATTAATACGTTTAGAGGTTGATCATATGTCCCATCTCTGACTGGTATCACCTAGTATATTTGGTATAAATATGAGATGTAACTGTCCATGTATAAAGAAAAAAAATCGAAAAAAATTATCTGTCCTGTTACTTTTGGACTATCCTGTATATCATTTTATCTAGATAGCTTTGAATGGAGAGCATGAAGGTTATCATCTTGATTCGACATCTTACAGTTAGCCTCTCAAGAAACCAAGGTAAATGTACATCTTTATAGTTCAGGAGAAACAAGTAATATTTTAGCTTTTTCTTTCTACAACATTTCTCATCAAGCACCGAGTCTATATCATTTGAGCAATCGTCATCAACTGAGACTATACATTATAAGCTATTTTGTGCTACAGAAGTCTAAATTCTCAGAAATCCGAAACATTTTATTTCGAGTCTCAGGATTGACACGTAGTGCATCACAAAAAACGATCTCATAGATCTATTCTCGCTATTTTTAATTTAATATGACGTAACGAAAAGAAACTTGTGAAACATTCAATTTTGTGACTGGTGGGCAGCTCAATTACTGCCACAGTGTTTTGTTTTATATTTCCTGACTGCAATTCTTAAAGCTTTCATTTTGTAAGAACCATGGAAACATGAATGTTCGATGATGCTTTTTAACATACACTATTTCTGATATCCAAAATTTAAACGTACTCTTAGTGTTTAATGAGGATTAATCTAGTCGTCGTGAGATATCCAGACCACATTAACTCCACCTTTCGGACTTTGTATTTTCAAGACTTTAAGAAAAACATTAATGCTTCAATATTTCTTAAACCTCACTTATGTCAAAAGTTATAAATAATTTGTCTCTATCACATATGTTAGATTGAATAAAATTTGACACATTCGATGAAGCATATTGTTTGTGCATCATTGGTAACTTAGATAGAGTGGTTCGTAAGTACGACATATAATTGTTTTGGTAATAGTTAATTTTAAAGTTTGATGAACATTTGAGATGAATGTTGATCATGCAACAATCTTCCTCAATATCTGGCAAATTTATTATCGCTTATCATAATTCATTCGATGCATAATCAAATTTTATTCAAAAAGAATGATCTCATTATGTCTCATTGAAAAGTATTTTCGAGTTTGCTTCACATCACAAATGTACATTATAATGGAAGCATTAGAATATGAGTACACAAATACAACAATGAGTCATTGTCAGTTGTTTTTCAACATTGTAATCGACTCCCAAGCTCTAGTAGATTACAAAATGGTTTCCTTTGAGTTAATACACGAGTCATCCACGACTTTACAGTCAACTTCAACTTGAGTTATTACTTGCCAAAAATCGTATATTGCTTTCAAACATTTGTCATCTTCAAACCTAATAAATAAGACATAAAAATCATAAAGAAAAAATTTCCTCAATAACTTCTATCCGACTTGATCTTTCCACATTCAGGCTATTAAAAGTTGATATATCAGTATGTTTGTATCAAGTCTTAGTACAAATGCTACCATTTTTAGATAATTTCGGAACATTGATATAGCAAGGAAATTTTACAACTATTTTGCATTTATGTTTGTATTGCTTTGTCAAAAGGATCACACATGACTGCGTGGAATTGTATCAATCCTAATTGATGACATGCTACTCCTATAGTCAATTCAAATTATTCCTATATTTCTTTCTATAAATTCGGTTTCAAAGAATATTTATGTATTCATCAAACAGATTTGATGGATCTGTTCGAAAAATTTCACATTGAACTGAGAATTACACTGATAAAAAATGAGTAAAAAACATCAAACATTTGCTATCCAAAAAATGTACCATAGACTCTATGTGTCTGAATATAGGCAAATGCATTTTACTAATAATCTAAAGATTTCTAAGATCATCTTCAGACTTATCTCAGAACTTGTTTCTTTAGTGTGGAGTGAAACACTTTTTTTGTAACTTGAATGATAACCATCAAACTTTTACTTACTCAATTTTAATTAGAAGTTTTTCTTTATCTGTTTCGTCAGATTGACAGTATTGTATTTTACTGGCACCAAATTGTGTCAATGCATCTTTGAATCGTACTATCATATCTACACAAAGATATCTAGAGAATTCATCATAAGAGCGTACTTGGTACCTTTTGATTTCAATGTAAATACTTAGCGCTTCGTGCTTGAAGAACTCGGCATTTCGACCATTTCAGCATCGAAAAATAAAGATTCATTCTACAACGAAAGAAAACGAAAAAATTCTGATGTATAAATTCAATTTTCCAAATTCACCATAGGTATTTGTGGCAATGATGCAGCATGATTTTGATCCATGTGTACGCTAGATTGCAAAGGTACAGTTGTGTTATCGTCATAAAATTCAGAAAAATCAAATAATAAACCGAAAAAATTTCCTGCATGTTGATATAAAGTATTGAATTTTTCATATGATACTTTGAATAGATCGCATAATTTTGAGGACATTATCGTCCAAAATGATTGATTTTCAGATACTGTTCGAAACCATGCAATCATAAAATCTCGCTCAAGACATTTGGCAATACCAAAAATGAGTTCATTGACGCCAGATGGTGGTTTCGTAACTCCGAAGTCTTCATCAACGTACTTTGTACTATTCACCATTGTAACAAGAACAACTCGATCGTAATAAATGATACCATCTTCTTTGGTTGGCTTGATTTGTGGATGAACAGTATTCAATAATTTACAAAATTCATCCACGACACTTTGTCGATTACGGCCACTCCACATATTTGTACAGACAAGTGCACAGAAAATATTTTTCTGATGACATTCAGAGACCATCCAAGTAACATGATCTAATACGGCGAACGAACCAGGTGATGCACAATAGATCATACATAATGAGTGAGTTTTTTCGATTAATGATGTCATATAAGTACGAACATCATTCTCATTCCAAGATTCGATGCCTGGTGTATCCCAGAAAGTAGTCTCATGAGTTATGTCACCGACTACGCTTCGAGATGAATATCGATCGATACTTTTTGTACGAGAATTTAAACTTGCATTCGATTTTGAAAGTTCTTTTTGACAGATAGCATTGATAAGAGTACTCTTTCCGACACGAGACGAACCGCAAATAAGGATGTTCGATTGAGAAAAATTTTCTGTCATGAGCCTTTATTGTCTAGAAGCTAATTACGAATATAATGCAAGAAATTATATACAGAAAAAAAAAGAAATTAATAAAATATTCAATATGTGTCTCTCTCTCTGATAATAGCGAAAGAAAATATTGGATTTTCTGATCATCCGCAATGAGCTCATACTTAAGCAATTCGACATGAATTAATATTTTCTTGTTCTCCAAGTGCCTGTTTGGATGATGGATAAATATAGTGACGGTGGATATGAGAACGATGCTGCATCTTCTCTTCATCCACACTCGTCATTCTCAATAGGTTTTCAGTCATACTTCTTTGTAGAGCAGTGAACCATGGACAATATCCATGATTAATAGTAAAATTTTTTTCTAGCTCTTCGTTCGAATTTCAGTTCGCCCACAACGCGGCGAACAATAGCTGTCAAGTCAGGAAACACTTCAGTATGTATGAAAAGAAACAGTAAAATTGTCACCTGAAGTTTTATAGTGAACATGAATTTGAAAATCAATATATTTAGAGAGAAAAAATGGAAGGATCTCGACAAGGTGATTGTATCTCTTAACTGAACTTGGTCTGATCAATCAGCATTTTTCGGTATTTAACTTCATACGACAAACGAATTTAAGTGAATCATTTTTAACATATACAAGAGCGGCACGGATTGATGCATTAAAATAAGCAAGAAAAAAATCAAAATGATGTAACAAACGAATATAGATCACTATAGTTCATAACTTCTTAAAAACTGCATTCATCACCAATGGTATTATAAATTTTGCCATATCTTTGCCATGTTTTTGAAGAAGTTCTTCTAGAATAGGTCGAGATATATTGAATAATTCTACAACTTTATCACGCATCGTCAACCAGAATGATTCATTTTCAGCAATAGTGTAACACCAAGCAACGAGTTTATCATCTTTCAACGATGTTATGATGGCAAAAATAAGTTCATTAATACCTTCAACGTCTTTTCTAACTCCATAATCCATATCTTCGTAAATAATACTATTCACTGATGTACACAAAGCAACATTTCCATAATATTTTATATTGGCTTCTTCACGTGTCATAGCGTGATAACTAGTAAGAAGTGAATGAAAATCCTTTAATACTTCAGCACGTTGTTTACTTCCTCCACTGTACTTGTTCGTACAGACAAGAGCACAAAAAATATTGGATTTAATACATGTTTCGACAAGCCATTTTAATTGATCGAGCCGAGCAAACGAACCTGGAGACGCACAATAAATCATACAAAGTGGCGTACTTTCAACCATAATTTGCGTAAAATGTTTTTGAACATTATCTATAGTCCAAGATTCAATACCCGGCGTGTCCCAAACTGTAATCGTATATTCAGTTGAACTTGAAGCTTCATTAACTGATTGACAAGTTCGATTCAACACATACTTTTTTATTTCATTAGTTGTTGAACATAAACTGCTACTCGTTTTGGCTACTTCTTTTCCACATAAAGCATTAACAAGAGTACTTTTGCCAACACAAGTCGAACCACAAACTGCTATATTAAACTGCTTTACCATAGTTAATAGTGAAAATAATTATCTAGAAAAACAAAACAAAAAGACCTTTATTACATAATCATGAAAAACAAGTCAAAAAAGAATGAAAGCACACAATTACACTGGACGTTTTCGGATCATGTTGAAAATATACATTACCACATTTACCGCAATTGGTTGGATTGATTCACTGGTAATATTTTGTATATTTTCCATGCGAAGTGAAACAAAACCACTAAGATTCTGACTAAACTTTTCCCAATAAATACGACGGTATAGTACAGCACTACACCAGCCAAGTAATTTTTCATTATCGAGTGTCTCCATTATACAATGAATGAGTTTGTCAATACCTTGTACCGGTTTTCTCTCAAGTGAATATTCGGGATCGTAATATTCGATTGAATTGACCATGGTACAAAATGCATTATTACCGAAAATTGTTACTTTATGAGTAGTTGAGGAATGTAATTGATCAAAGAGTTTTTCAGTTTTATCACCAAAGCTGGCTAATTCTTTTTCAAACTCAGGAATGACTTCTTTTCGAAAGGCATTCGACCACATATTCGTGCAGGCGAAAGCTCAAAAGATTTTTTTTCTTGACAAAATTTTAATATCGGACGAATTTGTGCCAAGTCAGCGAATGTTCCAGGCGCAGCACAGTAGATAACACAAACAGGATCTTTCTCTTCAATGAATTTACGCATAGCTGTTGTTCCACCTTGATCAGTCCATGATTCGATCTCTGGCGTATCATAAAAATTAACTCGAAATGGTTTTAAACCAGGCATTTGTTGTTGATTGTCTTCCAAAAAGTAACATGTGACATCTTTGGTACATGAATTCAAACTAGCACTGGTTTCAGCTTTATTCTCACTGTTACATATTGCATTAATGAGTTGATTTTTGCCAAAACGTAGTGAACCCATGAGAATAATATTGAATTGAAGTTTTTCTGAAATGTGATATACTTCTGTCGAATAATAATCCTTGCATAAATTTTCTTGTATTTGTGAAGTTTTGCCGTGTAAAGATGAAACTGTGCTCTCTTTAATCTGGACTGTCATGTTCGTTGAAATGTTGACCAAGTCTGCATTTGAATTTAATCCTAATCTTTCAAATGACGTAGTCATTTTGTTCTAAAGAATCTGATCCAGTTCGTCTTATGCCCTAAAAATATACATTTGAATCAATGAGTTTATCATGATGACAATCCATCTGAGATTGTTTAAGAATTATTCTTCTTTCATGCTTTGTTAAACATTGAGAAAGAATTTTACAATTCAAATTCGATGACATTTTTTCTTCACCTCATCAGTTATCACATGTACTTACTGTGTTATTTGATGAATGGTCTTCTAAAAGCGATAATAATTAATATATAGATTTATATAAAAAATTAAATTCAATCTTACGTCGATGAAATCTTGAATTATCTTTGTTAGAACTACTACTACTTGTATGAGTTTCATCTAGTTCCATACAATTGTTATGCACATGATATGCATAGACTCCTCGTCGAATATATTTTTGACATTTGAAACATTTCATAGTCTTATTACCGCATGGAATTAGATGAACACCCATGACATGGGAGGTTGGTATCTTTTCATTACATAATTGACAGAAAAATCCTCGTTTTTGACAATTCGTTTGCTGAAATCATTATATTTTTTATCAGTGACCTTCAATATTTGCTAACCTTATGTTCATCCTAAGCTATCTGATTATTATATTCTTGTCCGTAATCACATGTAAATGTGGATCCTACATTGTTGCTAGCAAATATTCCATTCGACTTGTTTCTATTGGATTTAAAAAAGAGAAAATTTGAACTAATTACTCATATTTGAGACAAGACTCACTTAGTTAGACGATCGGAGGACGACATGTCATCTAGAATAAAAAACGTTCATAGATTTTATCATATAACAATAGTGGCCTTACAGTGAGGTTAGTAAATGAACTCTTTGAACTCTATGACAATTTTCTTTTAAAGGAATGAGATCTTTGGAAGAACACTCACGTAACCTAATACTCAAATACCACAAAACTTTACTAAAAGGTAACCATTGGTGAGGAATTCAAATCCGAAGTTATATTTTGATTTGATTAATATTTTTATTATTAATTCATAATTTTTAATATTTATCATAAATCTTTGCACAGCATACATTGGGTATGGCACTAGAATTGATTAACTATAAGGATACAGGAAGCACAACTTTAATGAAAAATATTCAAAAATTAATAATTATCAATAACAAACATATTAATAAAGTCGAACTTTGGCTTCAAATTCGGATTCTTCATCATTGATTATTTTTTGATCAAGTTTTGTGATACTGAAATATGGAATTACGAAAGCAACTCATATTTCCATACTACCAAAGGATCCATTCCTAAGAAACTAAAACTCTAATACGCAACCACCTAAAAAATTAAAAGCAACTCATAAAAACTTGTCAGAATTGCAACGAAAATAAAATCATAGACACATGTGCTTTTTACAATTCTGTTCGAGAAGTTTAACGTGTTTTCATGCGTTTGATTTTTGAATTGAGTGCATTCATTGCAAGAACAAGATCATCTTCCATAAGGCTGAGTTATTTGAAGTAGAATTTAGATGTCCAAACACTCTAGATCTATCGAATATGATTATTCCTTCGAAGAATAAACTTAATTTAAAAGCCATAGGTTTACTTATATGTAAAAATATATGTTAAAAATTATTCTACATGTAAGAAGCTTATTTAACTATTGCATATTCTGTGAAAGTAACATAGATAAAGATTGTGTCATAGATTCAATTCCATTTGGAGTCTTTCGTATTTTTCGAATGTATAAAGTTGAATAGACGTAGAAAATATATATTTGGAACATCTGAACTATCATCCAAAATATACTATACTCAATCGATACCATTATAAAGCAAATGTGGTACTAAACAACATGTTAAAATATGCTTATCAAATTTATATTCTATTCTTTTGTTTTGTTTTGTTATGATGAGAAAAACATTAGTCCTACACTTAGTATCAGTCATTGAAATTAATGCATCCTTATCAAGCTTAATGCTTAAATAGGCGTAGACGTATTTTCTTTTACATGTTTAAGATAACAATATAACGAAAAAAGAGTAAAAAATAAATTTGATGGAATTATTTTTATATTTTTACAAATAATGTATTGCCTTAGTAAGGATGTCAGTTAAACACAATAAATTTTGAATAATAACTTAAATGCTACTTTCTAACATACATATTTTGTCTATTCAACTTCGTGTTTTCGAAAACTATGAAAACAATCAAAATGGACCCAACTAAGCAGATAAGAAAGAGAACAGACATAACATAAATGAATAGAGTAGAACTGAAGAGAAAAAAAATACATTTCAACATATATATATATACGCTTGAATCATTAAAATAAACTATTATTAGTTGGAACTATTTTCTAACAATAACCCTTGACAATATCTAAATTATTCAGAGCCACGGTACTCAATATATTGAATTATTCTAAAACGATCATGACTCATAGTACCTTCAAACACATTGCCAATTTGTATCAGACAAAAACAATACTAATAAAAATGCGTCTTTTTAATGGCACTATCATCAAATATGCATTTACATTCGCTTACCTGATAAGAAAGTATAATTTTGAATATGTTGTAAAGTTTTCTTATGATTCATTGCAAAAAAAAAGTCAACAAATCATGTGAATGGTTGAAAATATTGACTAATGCACAATATGCGAAGTATATTGCATGATGAGCAAGAAGAAACAATGGAATGAAATATTATCAATTTTCATGTATAACCTATTTATTCTTCTATTCTGATTCAAATCAGTGATTCTTACCTGGTCTTACTGAGTTAATACTCTCGTCTGTCTTTGAACACAGTAAAATTCGTAAATTTGTCGTGCGAATGGGTTAAAACGTGAGAGTCTAAAAGCATTTTACGCATCTTAACGCATTTTTGTAGGGGTTCTGCTTGACTGGGTACAGGACATTTCACTAATTAGCAATGAAACCCTAGTTGCGTCACTCGTTGGAACTTTATGTAGCATTGTTGAAATCAATTTCTCAAGATCATGCATAATAGCTTCCAGATTTCTACAAATCAATGAATAGACGCATCCGTTTCTTTATGCTATTCTTTTTTCATAATAGGTAAAATCATACTGCGAAGTCATCGAGTTTTTGCTAACAATAATATATTTTACAGAAAAAAGTGATCCTATAGCCATTGGACAAAATCATGTTGTTGATGTTTTTTTTTCAAATAGTATGAATCACTGAAGAAAAAAACTTCTAGAATTGATTGTTACTACAAGAGAGAGGAAGAAAGACTGCCTGTGGAAGAGAATCGACGAAGAAAATAGTGAACGAGCAGCTTGTATTGACTCCGCGAGAATTGTTTTATTAATAAAAATCGTCGAATGCATGTCGATGACAATGATTGTACAATCATATAATAAAGAAAATGTGCATAGAAATAGTCAAGTGCCGTTTCTTTGTCAGGTCTTTGTCTGTTGTTAGCGTATTTTTTTTTCTAGATGAGAAAGTTATTTACGTAAAAAAATCAGATTGTTTGTCAACCATTAGTTTCTATTCCACGATTTTGCAAAATAAGACAAATATATTCGCTATTTTTTGTATCTGCATGGGACTTCGATGGTACTAGGTTGGCAGGCTTCACCTGATGACTAAGCAGAAGACTTGGGATTTATCATCAACAAATTTTGATTTATGTCAATAATATCGTTTGAAATTCATTTGACACTGAGCATTGCATATGTTCAGATATTGTCTATGAGAGTTATGCAATCTTCTATTGCGGACACAGAAAGTTTTTGTGTTTACACAGGCCACATTGTAACTGCTTGAACAAAGCGTTTCGCAGGGAAGATCTAGGTTCATGGTTCATTCATGGGCGGTATCATGGAAATGCCATAGTTCTTACTTTTATCAGGCTACATTTGAAAAAACGCACGTTATAGATGTTGTTTATTCTGTTTTTTTTTATTCTCTTCATTCTTTCTTATTCGTATTTTGACAAAAGCTCAATCTGCGACACATAGATACTTAAGTATACTTTAAGAATGGTGTTATAAAACGTAAAGAAATCATAAGATTATGATAAAAGAACGATTTAGGATGGAAAATAGCCACATGATTCTCTTTCTCCTTTCATAACTTATTCAGAAAATATTATTGCGAATTTCATATTAAGATTAAATTCAATATTAAGGTAAAAAAAACTTCAGTCTGATGTAGCTAATAATCAAATTAAAGTTCCTCATTGAAGGACATAAACATTAGTCTAAACTTAGTTCTGGTACTAAAATTGATTTGTTTTTAGATTGGGAATTTCCACTATTTGAATTCTGATGCTGATCGAATGGTTCTTCTTTATTAGACGGTTCCAGCAGCAAGATCCTGCTCGAATTAGAAAGAATTATAGAATATTTATTCAATAATTCACTTCCAATGATTCCTTTGGCTTGACCCAACACTAATAACATTTTAAGTGATGCTGGTAATGAACCAAATGTCAATGTTTCTACTTTTCCATTGATGTCGACATCGATTTTATAAACATTTGTTTTATAAGTGCCTATCGTAGGATAAAAATCGTCCATCTCACCAAATGAATTACCGACAAGAAGTTCGTCGCTCAAATAAGACAGCTTTGCACCAGTATCGAAAAAAACTCTTTGATCTTCCTGTCCGATATTCAATTTTATAATCGGTACGCCCATCATAGTTTCTATAATAGGTAATTTGATTGCTGTATCTGCATGCAAGATAGGTATATCAGAAAAAGTTATTTGATTTCGAGTAAATCGAATATCGAAATGAGCTAGAATATCCATACCAATTAGTCCATCTACTTTAAGCCCACTGAGATCGTTAATTGAATTTACTGTAAATCCATTTGGACCAGTACTGTTTATCAAGAAGTTTTTTCCATTAATGACAAGGGTTGTTCCTTGTCCAAATGAAACTGGAGAGCCAGTGTCTACGATGTAACTGAACTGATTCATATGAGCGACGATATGACCGTCGAGAAATTGAGTTACAAATGTACTCATTTTGTTAAATTATTTCGGTTGTTCAAATTTTACTTGCATCAATTCACTGAAATTTGAATATTTTTATCTAAAATTAAGCATTTATAGATGATCAATTCATATTTCAGTAACAAAACCAATCAGAGTTATTTTCGAAATGAATTGTTCATTAAATGACTACCGAGGACCTGATTGCTTGCTCATAGGTTATTTTAAATCGATTCATATTCTACTGTTCATTGCTTTTCAACATAAAACTATCTTTTTAACAGGCAGACTATCAACACCAAAATATGAATAAAATAATTAATTATTCGATACACACTGAAGTGCTCAAGAGGAAGTAGATGAAATTGTCATACACTCCATATTTCATCATAAATTGTCGTCTTTTGGTATATTAAATGACTCCATATTACGATCATATTTCTTCGCATACAATATAGAGAAATACGCTCGTATATGAAGCCATACAATTTGCCAAAAGACGACAATTTATGGCAGTTACAAGTATACTTGTTTTATCTGAGTAGCGATAGAAATACATGATACTTTACTTCGGCAAACAAAACATAGATATATAGCAGCTCCAATTGCAGAGAAGCATGAAAGAAAAATACTTTTTTTTTAAGTAGATGGCGTTACTCAATGAAGCTTGTTGTATTTGAGTTTTTCTTTGCTTTGCAAAGTTTTAAGTGTTAGCTGATCGAAGCAATTTTAGGGAAATTTAAAAACAATCTTCAATTTCAATATGATTTACTGATTTTGTTGGTGAATAATAATATATCATTCATGAAATTTACGTGCAAAATGAGACAGAAATATATATGTATATTCATTTTTTCGAATCTTTACTATTTAAAATTCTTGTAATTTTTCATGATGGAATATTCGTCGTATGCACCGAAAAGTATCTAATAATAATCAATTTGTAACTCAATCAATCACTAGTTCCAATACGTTTTCTAAAATTTGTCGTACTAGTAAATTATTTTTGAGCAACCAGGTAAATTAATAATTTTTCAACTATTGACTATATCTTCTATGCCAACGATTGATTGTCTTTTATAAGAAATTAAAAGACTTTATTGGAATTAGTTATGTTTGTTGTGTTTCAAGTCGCTAAAAAGGATGAGCTACTCGAAACACTGACAATGACACAATGTAACAAGGCAAAAGAAATGGATGTATACCAGATCGAGTTTTTTTCGAAAAACGTCGCCTATTTCTCTGATATACTTTTTATTTGTTTTAACAAACTCTGCAAAGAAAAACTAGATTGAGAATATGTTTGTTTGTTAATCAATATATATTTGTTCTTGTCCAAAAAGACTCACATGTTTAAAGTCACATATTATTATTCGAAAAAATTGTCAATAATAGATTCGAAAATTGAAGGATTGTATCGTATATACTTTTCTGGTTTTTGTGAAAAATTTTTGTGTGCAAATTTTGTATAATATGTTTTGAACATGTCCAAAACATTTTTTTTACTTTCAGTTCGCAGATGATTACGTAACTGAACATCATCGATAATATATTCTTGATTTTGTTGACGAAGAGTATCGATAGCTGTATTCACCGTTGAAAAACTTGCTTTCAATTTATTTCGATCACATTCATTCAGCTAAATAAGAATAATAATAATTAAAAGAATAAAGATCAAAATTAACTAACTAGACCGCTTGAGAGATGATTCATGTTGTCATAGTTTAACATTTCTTGAATAGCCATTCTGAGAGGTGTATAACTGAATAGAGAAGAACACGATGAGATATTTTATTTCTATGCATATATATATATATATATTACTGATCTTTAAGAAGTATATATTTGTGAGTGGTTTTTGTAATAAACACAGACAATTTCTCTTCTTATTGCTAAACTAGAAAACTTGTGTTTGCTTTCATGAACGTTTGACAATTTTCAGTTGAAATGAAAACTTAAAGTCTAATCTATCTAGTTCGACCTTGAATATGAGGATAAAAATTCTTCAAATTCTGTGCTCTTTATTAATTGAAAAGTGTCCGTTTAGGAAAATACTTAGCATATTATACCATTTCAAAAACATTTTTACATTTGTTTGCATACTGTCTTCTAATTGTGATTTGAGACTTGGTTCCATTGTGTTAATCATCATCAACAAAGACGAACTAAATAATAGATAAAACGAGGATAGAATTAGATAAAGCAGATTATCCTGCTACCTTTGTAGTCGGTTGAGAAGATAATTGGTATTATTAAGAAGGAATATTGCTCGTGTAGTTTTATCGTTATGTGGAATATACATTTCTATCTTTGTCGAAATAGTCGCGCGAAGTGTTTGAATTAAATCGGCTGAAATATGTGTGAAGAGACAATGCGAAATAGAAAAATTCAACACTTACTAAAGAAACTTCTCAAATTGAGATGACATTTCTCTAGAGACAATAAAACAATACCAGGCATGAATTAAAACTCAAAATCAGTGTATATAAAATATAAAGAAATATATTTTACTTGGTTTTTTTTCGTCATTACTGAATTTGATAGTATTAATTATCTCTTCGTAGTCACGAAGCCCTTCCATAAAACTTAATACATTTAACGTTAATGGATGTACACGGCCACCTTGACTTAGTTCTGATGAATCGTTTCGAACCTCTTCCAATATCATGCGTAGGCATTCATTGATCTACAAGTATATTAGAATAATGAAATGCCGAATGAATCGCTTACTGAATGTTCGAATATGGCGGAGAGTGCGCTATCGAATTGATATTCAGGTGCTAGATCATTTTCCTAAACGAGAGAAAAGGTCCTATGTTAGTGTTCAAGAACACCGTTCATGTTCATTTTCTTTATAGATGAATCAAAATATAGTTGACTTGTAGTCAATTATATTTGATCCAGATATACCGATACTATTTACTCAATAGTTTATCTCACTTGGTAGAGTTTGATAAAAACAGCTTTAGATTTACGAAACCATTGAATAATTGATAGAAGACCGTAAAAAGCAAATTTTCCGCTGTCGATTTTATGCGGTAATTGCTCGATAGCTTTACATAACTCTTGTGCCTCTTCGTGAATATATGCCAGTGGTAATTCGGCTAATTTGATGAAGACTAATGATTTTAATTCATTTGAAAAAGTATAGAAAAGCAAGTCCAAATCGCGTGATAGAAGTATAACAAAAGCATCGAGTAAAAACTTATAATTGTTTGTTTCCAGATCACTGCTAAAACGTCCTGATGACGATAAATTATTGTCAGCATGATCATTGTATGCTCCCATTTCCGGTAACGCTAAGGTATTTTTCGATGGAGAGCTTTTACCATCGAACACAGGTGAACGCGCAAAACGATTTCCTATTCCACTAATGAAAATAACGCAAAAAGAAACTACATAAAATATTTTAAAAAAATACATAAATTTACTGGATTGTTGTTTTGAGTTTTCCTCGTAATAAGTCCGAACAGTATGAAGCTCGACGTGAAGATGCATGAGAACGAATGCTGGTCATATAGACCGATGCACGTCGCGTACAATTTCGTTGTAGGTGTTCAGCTAGCCTTAAACAAGGAAAATATGTAACTGTAGAATATAAGAGTACATACAATTTAAGAGAAGTGCAGCTCATGGTGCCTCTCTTCGAAGCATAAGAATTAATAAGACCCTGTTGAAATCCATGCTCTTCAAACCAATCGAAGATAATGCGAAATATACCTAGTTCGGACACTGTAATGAAATATAGTTTTCTAGAATATGGTTTTCAAATTCTCTAACTTTGCATGTTTTCAGTATTCATTGATATTAATGATGTTGACCGGCATAATTCAAGCAATTCATCGGGTAATATTGATTTAGTATATCGCATGATAACTTCGTCACATGCTTCGATAAGTTTTTGTAGTCCAATACCATATAAAGCGATTAAACGTTTTTGCTCATCGACGACAGCTATGCGTTTAAAATACATAATAGCATCATTCAGTCGGTCCAACTGGACAAAATAGCCAACTAAATTGTCATTTGGTCCTGAAGTTATCGTTGAATATAAATCATTATAAATATCACAATAACCAAACACAGAGGCGGTAAGTGAATTCTTAGATTCTCCATTGATTACCAGACGCCATAAGTTACGTTTGGCTTGTTTCACAGGTACAATCAGTTCGACTATTAATTGAAGTTGCCGATTAACATTGTCTAATTCTGCTGTAGCATGATTGGTTCGCATATCTGGTTGTGACAACGACTTGCGTCGTAAGGCTGGATTGCACTTTTCCTATTCAGTAGAGTGTATATTATACGTGATGCTATTCAGGCTGATTGAATAATCAATAAGGCCGAATGATAAACAGAGAACAACAAGTTTTATTAATATTTTTTATAGAAACCTTCTTAAAGCTGTTTATATTGATTGAGAAACGTGCCATTATATGTTTACTATTATGATGAATACTTCGACTGTATTTACTTTTTCATTTTATCTCAAAGAAATCTATATCAATCAGTCGTGATACAAATCTCTCATAAGAAAAAGTTCATTTCTTAAAGGATTCTACTTTTTTTTACCTGTCGTAGTTGTGATTGCCAAGCTCGTTCACCGTACATGTGATAGACACCTTCCATAAAGACACTTATTCAATAGCTATCTGAAAAATTGCAATGAATATGACGTTATTAGAAATTATGAACAATATGATATAGACGAATTAATCATTTAATGAAGAGTTTTACAATCATAACTTGATGCAATCATTACTGCGAATTATTTAGGAAGAGAATTTTGTTCGAACGACTTCCATTACCTGAAACATTTCTTCCTGAAAAACTGATTCGTTTACGTACGTGTTAATATACTGTTATGGCTGTCGTTAGTTTTTTATATGCATTCTTAATGTTTGAAATGAATATTTTTATATAACTATTAAGGATTGCAGGCTGAAAGCAGAATGATTCATCGTGATTCTCGGCGTTGATTTATTAAGAAACTAAATATATGCTGGTTCTGTGTATATGTATAAGAGAAAAATTTCAAGCGAAAAAAAAGAATTACTTCCGCAAGTATAAGCATAGCTCTTTACATTCTGTTTCTTTCTACGTTCTATTCGATTTTCAAATAGGAGACGACATGATGCTATTCTAACCAAAGTAAAATACTTCAATTTGTAATCATGAAATATTTGTTAAAACTGTCACAATACAAACTCTCTAGTAGAAAGTACTGTGAGCCGAATAAGTGCTACAATTTATGGGTGTGAGTATCGACGTTGGTGTTAGAAAAGGCAACACTAGCATACACACCTTGTCGGTAAGAATCATACGGGCTAATTTACGAATTGAAACTAATGAAATCATTTTCATACAACAATTCGATTAATCTTGGAGTAACATCATAGATAGATTAACGATGTCAAATGTAAAAAAACAAATGGACTGGACATGTTCATTGAATGATGGTTGAATAATTCTATTGAGAAGATTTGATATAGCAACTGTTGGACCATTTATCGGTGAAATAATAAGTCACAATGGTATTCTTTGTTTATGACATTTTCAGACATCATCATTCTATGTTGTCATTGTGTAACTTGTTTTATTTTGAATGAAGATCATTCAAAAGATGTGTTACTTTAAAAAATATTTCTTCCCAGCAGAGCTCCGAATGGAATGGGATGGGAAGAAGAATTCGTCCCAAGGGATCCCATGGGACAAATCATATTATAAAAAGACTTTCTGAAAATTTAGAGCCGATTTCTGTGGCTTCTTCATTCAATTACCGTAGCTCTCTCCATACGTCTAGATTTAGACCAGTTGTTTATTTGATATTAAATTTTGTATACTAATCATATATACGTATATTCGAATGGATCCTGATTTTTATAAAATCATTTTAGACTTAATAAAAAAAATCTGCCTTTTAGATTTAAGAAGCTCTTTCGTTAAAGTGTTTTTTTATTCATGCAATCAGTAGCTACGCGACAGTCTTTTAAGAATATACGCTATTATTGAATATAGAACTTTGTCAATACAGTTTTAGGTCTTTTTATGCGCCTGGAAAATAGATTGAAACATTTTTTTTATGAAAAATAGTAGAAAAAACCAGTAACGAAAGTATTTGTTTTGAAGGAATAAGATCAACAATCAGAATATAGTAAATTCTATTATTCAGTACTGGCATAAAGTACTGGCTGAAGCCATATTTCAACCAAAAAAGATCGGATTTTTTCATAATAAAGAGAAGAAAAACTCCCATATGACCACAAAATCGCCCCATCCCATCATTCCTAACTAAAAAAAATTTCGTCTCATGGGATCGGATTGTTCCATCACATTCGGAGCTCTTCTTCCCAGCAATTAGATAATAATTCTATATAAACACGTGGTTTTTGAAAGATAGTCTTATGCTTTCATGTGATTAACATATGAATGGCTAATATGAAAAACAGAGCTTTTGTCTGTACGTTGAAGTGTAAGGTCTGATTTAATTAATTTAAATCACTATAGTCATAACTCAGCTTTTCACAGAATTACTGAAAGCTATCTTGATCGATATTGGATTTGATGTGTGTGGACTGTGCTGGACTTTTTGTGGTGCCCATGCAATGGTAAATTCCGCTTTTCAGGAAATTCAAATAAAGTGGCTATAGGAGAAATTTCATGGAAATTTAATCGAATGCTTTTAAGGATAATCATAGAAAACTCGTCTCATTAAAAAAGAATGTAGAAGGGTGTGGGTGTGGGTGTCTATCGTCTCTTAAACGATGCTCACACTCACACTCATACCCACACCCTCCTCTTCGATGACAATGAAAGCCACAGAAAAACTTTGAGAGTCTAGAAAAAAAAAAGTCATTTCCAGAAACTTTTAATGGACTACCTGAGTTTCAAAAATTTGGATACAAACAATTTTCAATCGCATGAGAAAGAATCAACAGATACTTATATTTCGAAGTTAGACCATTGAATGAGAATATGTTTAGTATATGTTTTTCATATCATGAAGTTTCCAGCAGTAAGCAGAATCAAGATGCTAAAAACTCATTGTCCTGATTTTGCTATTCTTATTAATTTTTGAAATATGGAAAAGTACTTTTTTGAATCACAACTAGCTGAAAGTATGCTCTATTAATGTAAAGAGAAATTTACAAAAAGTCTATCGTGAAAAAAAATTAAAAAGAGAATTATCAAAATTCTAGCGAACTGATTGAATTACCACAAGATAAATAATTCGAATTTATAAGACAATCTAGGTGGCATAGTTTAAATCACTCCAACAGAAACCACTTCTATCTTATTTCATCACCCCCTTGCTTATCTCTAACACATCGTTCTTAATTTGAAAAAATATGTAACTTGATAGCCCAGAATGTCTTCTATAGGATGAAAAGTGCAGAATTTCAGATTAAAAGAAAATAAACCTAAGAATGTTATAAAATATAAATGTTTATTTCTCTATACAATAAGGATTTATTCAACATTTTTGTGTGAATAAATCACATATTCAGCGCAGCTGATCACATCTACGGTGATCATCGTGTATGTATTTGATGAATCGATAGTAAAAGGAAAATTTTCCAGAAAATTCCAGAAAATTTTTCTGCTTTTCAAAATATATATGACTCGTAAATTTTTGTCTAATAATTCCAAACTAAATACTGTAACATAAAAAGAAGAACGATAGGATGATAAATTTTAGTTCCGTTTATTTATTATATAAAAGTTCGTATAAGACGAGAAAATCCAAGAACAAGGATTTATAACAATATGAACAAGTGTTTAAAGTATCAATAAATAGGATTTTCAGAAAGAAGTGCATGATCGTTGTAGAGAAATCAGTAGTTATTATTTAAATCAATTGATGTCAGCTCAGAATTTAATTCATTCAGATGTAACATAAGAAAATGAAACGTTCTAGTGAAGATTAAAAAACGAATGACAGAGAGTTGGTCTTGAAATGTTATCCTCGCATTTTGCACGCATGATTTCTACTATTCATTTCTTGGGGTTATCGTGAGAGAAAGTGACAGTTTCTTATTCGTACGTCGAGGATTCTATTAAAGAAAATAAGTGAATGAATACATAAATGCTTTGTTTTGCATCGTGTTACAACAAGAAAAATTTCGATGGAGCTATGTTAATCGCGTACATGGCTACAATCGTAATTAATGCTGATATCTTACATCAAATGTAGGATCGAACAAAATTAAGCAAATAAATCAACGGAAATAGAAATATAAAAGTCTAGAGTCTTCGTTAATCTCTGTTTTATGGGTGAAATATTAAAGGGTATTTTTTCTAGTGAAAGGCTATTCTAATTAGTAGTGCATTGCACACACTTGTCATCAAGCTAGAAGCGAATGGTATAACTGATCATGATTGGAGTGTGGTTGTGAGATGTGTGAATATTTGGCTTCGCGGATGAACAGAAAAACTACATCCACGTCCGAAGATTTCTCGTAAATTTATGCGTTTTGAAAATATTTTCATTTGACGTAGCCGACATCATGTTAGATCTGGCCTGTAGCACCATCTATTTATCGTGTTTTGTAATTTATCGATTTTCTAATCCAATCCCAGTTGTTATTTAACAAAAAATGATAATATTTGCCTCATTTTCGCAAATTCCAATACAAATACATCTTTTACAAACGAAAGTTTGATTATTGTATCAATATCTTGTTCAGATGGGTAAGCTGTTAGTAATGTTTGTCTGTTGAATTCTACTTCGAGCATAAGCACATTATCATAAATACATGTTGATCGATGGTTTTTACCTTTCTTAAATTGATTCTCGATATTTCTCTCCTAATGATTTGTCTTTCTTTATTTAGAAACCATGCATGATCAATCGAAAATAATCACTTTTGAATATAAGAAAAATGAAAAATCGTTCAAAGTGCATAAAAAACTTCCATATGAAAATCTCCTTCATGTTGTCAAAATTAATTTTGGGCTTCCTGATGACACAGCAATAGTACTTTTTGATCCTGTCGCAAACTGTTGTATTGCACCTTTAACAATAACTGATCTATGGGCTTGGAACGATAGAGAAATTCCGAAGTATCGTCTAATCGTTCGTAGTGAAACGAGTAAAAGTAAATAAACTTTCTGTGTTCGATTACCAATACTGGTTACACGTCCTTCATTTTTGAGATTACTTGTTGACAAATGATTCTAACAAGAAAATAACATACGAAGATTGTCATCAATCATAGATAGAGCTCTTCCAATACAAAAGTAAATTTATTTCTACAGGAAGATGGTAGTCTTCAGTATTGTTTTTCAGAAATATAGCAATTTACAACCGCACCTCTCTTATTGATCGGTAAAGCTCCATGAAAAAGAATTGATAGCTACTGAAATTAGTAATAGTTTTGTGCACATGATAATAGATGTATGTAAACCAACAGTCGTAAACTATGATTACTTTTTTTATGTTGAAACCTAGTGATTAGAATGATGCAGCCTATAATTATCGTCGTCAAAATATAAAAAGAAATAATAACTATTCAAATACAGACATGAAATTTTTTCAAGCGGTAAACAGCAAACTTTGCTGTTTCTCTTGCATGTGTACAGATTTGAAATCTATCATAATTTAAAAATTTTCATCATGACTTTTAACATAAGGCTTTCTCTATAATGAAGCCTGATTATAGAAAGATTCAATGAAAAGAAAAAAAGAAAAATGTCCTTGATATGAAAACAAGTGTTATGATTCATACTCGAAAATAGAGACACTTTTAGCATTTCATTAATAAGTCGAATTACAAACATCCTCCATAAATAAGTTTGTCTTTTTGGAAACAAGTAGACTGTTCTTTGTGCAATGATAGTAAGCTAATTAAACAACAATTCATTTACGATTTACAAGAAGTATGATGATACAGAAGAGATGCAGTGTGATTGAATGTTAGCGTGTACCTAGTTCTGTAGCAGTTAAATGAAATACAGACAACTATCAAAGATAATTTTTTTTCTTTTCCAGGCAATCGTTGAAGTACCACTACGTTTTCAAAATTCTATAATAAAACTTTAACTGAAGAAAATGATATTTTGCTACGATATGTGTCTCTACATTATCCCACTTTGTACTCCACTTGTCTCAGTGAAAGTCAGAATATCGTTATGCATCAAAGCTCTTTTCTCTGGATGTTGATCTATAAAATAATAGTGCATAATAAAAAGGCAAACAATTCATTATTTTCTCTCGTTTGATTAATTTTCAATAAGATAGTCGAGATTGATTATATTGAGTTATGTAAATATCTATATTAATAGAAATTTTAATGTTTTGAACAAAAGAGTGTGATATAGACAAAATGTTTAACATGTAATAAGTTGATTGGAGCACTGATTCATTGATAATCTACTTACGAATATATAACGCTGAATTATCGTAAGCTTTTGAGTAATCGTCTGAGAACTAGTTTTAGCCCTTCACAGTATAAAATTTCAAAGTTTTGAAACATAATTGCGCTGATATACCTCGTTTTTTTTATTGAAAAAACTACAATCGATCAAATAGGTGAAATGAAGATTAAAAACGGTTCATTTGTACTCATTTCAACGAGTATATGTCTCTTAATGAGAGCTTTCAGTTGATGTAAGAATGTTAATGCCAATATATAGTTTATATAGCTTTGACAAAATTAGGAACATGCTAATATTCAATCGCACATTCTTTCTTTTATATTACCATGCTTCGCGTAATTCTTTAATCAATTTGTTTTTAATTAGAGTTGTTAATGAAACGCTTAAAGTGTTTTTCTTCGATAGAATTAGGAGGATAACTGATTCTAACGTAATAATATCTGTTTCTTTCTGTTTAGTTTGTAGCTATGTTCAGGAAGATGGATGGTGCAAATGGTTTATCGACAATTACATTCTTAAATTTCTCAGTAAGTAATACAGAAATATATTAACCCAGATTAGTTACACTCTAAGTAGAATGTGGCATTCGCGATACTTTCACAGATTCTACCACGAAAACTTATTAGATTACAGATATTTAGATATCGTTTTGGTAAACATTTGTTCACCATTGTATTTCCCTGTTGCAGCTACATAGGGTATAACTGACTTAGTTGAATCTACTGTATTCAAACAGTTTATTGATCAGTCATTGAGCGAAGCAAGTCAAGGAATCAATCCATGGCCAAGAGTAGACTTTATCGAGGCGAATTTGATCTAGATAAAACTGATCGAAGACTGATAGATCATGAGACAATACTGTCTTGGCTATAAGAATAGTTAGTGCTAAATCGAAATTTATTAAAAAAGTACTACTTATTCATTTCGACAGATGAGATTCGGATCTTGCATTAACACTGTGTTTTGATTGCGTTTTCTGGTCAAACCCTTTTTTTTGTAATTGTATAAATGGCAAAAATAAGAGAATCAACTAGTGATTGAAGTTAGCGCTACTTTTTGCTCTGATAATATCCATCAAAAGAAAACTTTCAATAACAAATATTTTTCTTTTTCGTTTCTATCGAAGACTATTAGTTCAAAGAATTATGAATATCAAATAAAATATTTTCTTTGAAAAGTAGTCTGTTTGTTATGTAAAACTACCAAAGTCCTAGACGGTTGATCTTTTCGTCATGGGCCAGCCAACCATAGAAAATTTGTCGTATGGGTCATTTGTCGCGCTAAAAACGTCGCATACAAAATGACTTGCAAAATATTTGCCACGGGCTAAAATATCAAGCACTACTCGACAGCGCTGAGCGTCTGTTGAGGAAAACTGGACGAATAAGTTGTTTTGAGACTTTCCTTGTTTCACAATCACATCGATTTGAACTCTTCGGTGTAATTCAGTTGAATGCTCGACTTATTCATAATTAAGACGACAAAATGAACAGATTAAACTTTGATTTCATTTGATAGAGTATTGTAGTTTTAGCTAACTTAGTAACACGTGTCGACTTGTCGAATTAAGTGTAGCTAGGAGGAAAAGACTACACTATTCTGCTCACGATAAGATCACTATGTAATAAGTTTTCCATAACAAATTTTTGTAAGTTGACATCATTTTTTTATTTTTTCACTTTATTATAGAGATGAATTTCTTGACAAATAGAAAAATAATCAATTGGTAAATTGTCTGTTGTTGAAGATCACATAATACGTTATAGAATAACAATACAAGTCATGTAGAACTTCAAATCACTTTCTGACTCTATCATTAATACTACCATTTTTATCGCTTGTGCTTAGGTATTTGTTTTCTTTTATTTCACTTTTTCTGTCTTTGTTTTGCTTATTGTATGCTTTTATTGTGTTAATTATTTGTCAGATATTCTTTATCTTTATGGATTATTTTCAAAACAGTTTGTCAATGAAGTCCAATGAGGTAATACAAAATATGTTAAGTGAAAAATTTCTAGCAGATTATACATGTTTTCAAAGGTAATAGCTCGCCAGTGAAAAGTCTCTCTTTGCTTGTGCTTCGCGCAGAATTTTTTTTCTTTGTTTACTAGTATTCTGTGATTCTTTTGTCTTTCTATTTGCTTGTTATTTTTCTTTTTTTTTTATTCTAATTTTCTTAATTTAACATTATCATTATTTTAACCATTGATGTATCTGAGAAACAATTTTTTTGTACACATCCATTATACTCACAGCACGTTTCAACACGTTATTATGCATAACAATAAACTTGAAAAACACTGATATTAATAATACCCAAATATTATAAATTGATCACTTCATGCTTTTTATCTTGATCATATGATGACTATAGCAAATCAATACAACACTACCCGTCATGTAGAACATCTATCATATAATTGTTTATCTATTCAAAAATCAGAAGCTACCCTATTTAGAACATTCACCAACATATTCCAGCCATTCAGGTTTCAAGAAAGACTTTCGACTGTTTTAAAATTTTCAAAGCAGTGTAAGCCTTGTTGTTAATACCGTGCAACTTCTTTTACTATTACTTAGGTACTATGTGGAGGAAATCTAATGCCTTTTGCCCTCGTTTGCTGTGGAAAATGAGTCCAGTGATCTTTAATCACCTACTACCGCTAAGACTTAAGCTAAGATAGTAAACCATCCGCATGAAACAGAAACAGTTCTTGAAATCAAGGAAAAAATTTTTTATGCATCACTGATTGTGGAATCACTTGTACAAATACATTACTACAATATGATTCTCTCTTTACAACAAAAAGTTGATCGACTTACTACAAATACTTTCAATAAACTTCATCTTTGGAAAACTAAGCAAAATATGCACACATTTTCTTTCAGTAGTCGTGCTCTTTTAATCATCACTTTGCTTCCGTGACTTTTCGATGTTGTAAAAGTGAAAGATTCCATTTCAATATTGATAGCTACTACGTTTTCAGTATAATAATTAAACAAATGAAGAAAAACGGTACATCAAACTAAAATCTTCTTACATCTATAATATTAAAAATACATCATGCATCAACTATGTCTCATGAGCTGCATGTTGCGCTTAGTTTTCTAAAGACGGACTTGACAAAACTGTCACTGCTTTGCTCTGGCTTATAGAATAAAACAGCCATGAAATTAATTGTATTTTTGAATGTGAGTGGATACCAAAAATCTTATCCAGTTTTTTGACTTACACTATTGATCGATTCGATTCACTAACAGCTTTACTATCAGTAAACTGTGCGAAGAGGTAAACTTTCTTCTGACTCAGCAAAATATGCGGATAGTTACAGACAGTATAAGGCAATGACAATACATAAATTTAACTGTTTCTATCCGACGCTATGAAAGTATTTGTTAAGAACTTAGGTAAATAGCCGGATAAAATACAGAATTCAAATAACCTGAAGGTAATTGAAAATCGACTCTATCCAGAAAGAACCTCAGTCATTAACTAAGATCTGTTAATCTTTTGACTCAATCATTGTTCTAGTTTATATTTAGTTGGTTTATATTCATAACAGAGAAAACCAGACTTAATAGGACTTGTTGCTTCATCTGTAAAAGAGTCAGTATCACTTACCCTCCATATTTTTCTCATGTGTAGCTATTAGAGACCTGCGTGACCACAATTTTCGGTCATAGCTACGAAGAACATGATCATGATCACATCACGGTCACGAAAGGCTTTTGGATTTAGTCAGAACGACACTAGGATAGCTTTTGGAAAAAAATTTCTTAACACTTATGTCGGAAGAAATGGTTACAGGTCATGAATTAGCCGAATTTTTTGACGAAAACCATAAAAACTTCACAAAAACATTGTCTTTACATGATTTTTGTTTTGCCTTAGTCAGAACCGCGAAAGATCTGTTCACAGTAGCGTCACAATAACAAAAAAATTGGTCTCAATCACGAGAATTAACATAAAAGGTTCGAATAGTGGAACCAACTAATATAACCATACATGATAAATTTATCGCAGACAATGGAAAAAGCTTTTATCTAGCCTAAATACACTTTGTCCTATGGAATTTATTTTTCTGTTCTTTTCAAGCATGCACTTTTATACAAACTTTGTATTATAAAAAAATGCGAAAACTTCAGGTCTTCCATGAAAACCATATAGGTAAACTTAAAGGTTCTAGGATTTTTACTTTTAAGGCAATTTAAGAGGAAGTTTTTTCAAAGTGAATTAAGGCATAGCATCAGGCTCATTTTACACTTTTAGATGATATTCTAAACAACACAATTGTTGATTGTTGTATGAACAATACATGATCATGGAGGCATGCTTTATTGGTGCTGAAACTTTTCCACTGAAAAAAATGAAGACTTAGATGTTACACTACAATACTTGGTAAGGGCGAAGAGTTTCTACGTGCGTTTAATGGCTATAGATTCTGTCTAAGTATACCAATCATTAGAACTTTTTCAGTCGTAGTCGCGGACTAGAGTGAAAAGAAACAAAGTTTTTGTTAAACTTTTTTCTAACACTTAACACGAATCCATGATTGGTTCTATGAAATCATTGGATTAGTCATATTTGCATGCATTGCTTATTTACTTATCGTTATATTTGACTTTGAAAATGAGTGAAATATAAAGAGGAGTAGAAAAATGATTATTTAATCACTAATGAAATCCATATAAGAATGTTTATCGAAAAAATCAACAACTAACGTTAGAATCCATCTTGTGAAATGTTCTAAAATAATTCTTCATCGTTTAGTTATTTTATAGATGAGCATTAACCAAATAGCGTTAATTACAATTGCTTTTATATTTCATCCATAATACAATCTATGTCCTGGCTAGCTAAATTTAGTACACTAAAAACACCATTCTGTTCAAGAATAAACGCATCTTGGGATCGCATGGCAGTTATTGAAACGTCAGTGAAAGCTTCACTATCGTTTTATATTTCTGTGACTTTTGGTAAAAGCTTACATAAAAAAAAAACGTTCAAAGGATTATTTAAGCACACTGCTGTCAATAATCATTGAGTATCAAATAATATAATACAAAAGAAGCTTCAGAACTCTCTTATGTATGTAAATATGGTATTATTTGAGTATTTTTTTTATTATCCAATGCTGCTAAAGTTAGACCAAATACGCTATATTAGACAATATATAATCAATCTCTTTTGATAATAATCAAATTAATAGAACCTTTCTATTCGTGTCATTTTTTCGAGCTACTAGTGATACCTGCCTTATTATAAGACGACAGAAAAGATTAAGCTAGCACGATGATGAGTTATCACGCAGTAGAGTCGTTTATGATGATAGGGTTATCCAGAACGTTGCATATCCTTTTGTGTCTCTTAAGACTATTTTTGTACTCTTATCGAATATTTTCACACCTTTTATCATTCCTGTTGATAGGTTTCTATATTATTAATACAGCTGTTTTTTTTTTGATTTATGTACTTACTTTTTCTATTCGAATTCAATTGATTCCAAACGGAACTTCTCAGTACATTGACGATTCATGAGAACTGCATTATTATTATTTTTATTATATTCATATCCTCTGTCTTTTTTAATGAATGAGCTTTTCTTCCCTTTTAC
>CAJNOP010000064.1:70817-92347 GCA_905250075.1 Rotaria sp. Silwood1
ACAATACGAAATGTAAAGAAAAGTCGAAGAAAGAATAGTAGATCACATGGAAACATTATTCATCGATTTGATCAACAACTTATTCAGGTAGCAGATTTCATATATTAAACTATCACGAAATTATTTTTTTCTTTAGATGTTAATTGGACAAATAATTTTAATTATGATATCATATATTCCAAATACAATTCAACGTATTTATTTAGTTCTTACACTTGACATAGAAAAAAGTCCATTACGTTTAAGAATGGAAATACTTTCTGGTGAAGTGACATTTATGATGACAACATTTCAAAGTTCACTATCATTTTATATTTATGCAACGATTGGTGGAACACTTTTTCGACAAACTTTAAAAAGACTGTTGAGACGTACGGTTAGGAAAAATATACTATTCAATGACAAAGACATGAAACAAAATTTCGAACTTTCTAATGAGTGCTCTTCAAAGCGACAAACGAAGATACTGATTCGTTGTGAAAATAATCTGGTGATCAGGAGAACAGATTCAAAGAATTGTTTTCTATAAATTCACACGTTTTTACTCAACAAGAACTAAAAAAACTTAAGATGTATTTGTTATTTAAATTTTTTTAATAAGTCATTTTTTTTGCATTATAAATAAATATTTAATATCTAAATACATTATTTCATCCTAGATAAAAGATATTTTTTCTTTGAATTTCACAAAAGCTGCAGGGTCGTCTGTATAAGACGTTCAGATGAATGAGACAGGGCGTTTATGAAATCTGAATGTACTAGAAATATTTTGATTTGTTTTTACACGACTTTTGGCAAAATTTCGAAGCTGATGAAGGAACTTGTTTAACTGATTAATCGCTTTTGAGAGGAGACTATGTACATCATGTAGATCCCAATGAGCTATGAATACTCTGAAGAGCGTTCGGTACCGCTCATATACTGTTCAGATTCGGTGTTCTTATTTCAGAATAGAAATAGTAAACAGATCTACAATACTCACACAGAACTATTTTCGTTAGGGACTGTCTCTGTGCAAAGTTTCAAATCGAAATTCGAATATTATTTTTTCTCTGACTAGTAGGGTCCTGCGGGAACGACTTTTTCCCGTGTTTTCCCGTCCCGTTTCCCGCGGGAATCGGGAACGGGAATTCCCGTGAGACCTTAGGAACGGGAATGCGGGAACGGGAATTCTGGTGGACACTCCGGGAACGGGAACACGGGAACGGGAATTGTATTAAAAATTTCTGTTCCCGGCAAACCCTATGTCCGATTTCTGTTTGCATTAAAATCTGTTAATCTTACAGTATTCGATTTCCAATAACCATTTGAAATATAATTGAAAAGAGAACAAATATCAGTGAACAAAATCAGACAAGTTCATTCAAACATAGATTATGAGAATCACGATATTCTTTACCACCATCGTCGTCGTCGGCATCGAAGTTGGGATCATCAAGATTACATATATGTCAAACTTGAAACTTGAATTCAATTGAAATTTCAAGTTTCAACTGAAATTTCAAGTTTCAAGTTTCAATAGGTTTATGAGCCTTGAATCAGAAATTTACTTTTAATATACGGAATCTTGTATTGTAAGAAACATGATGTCGCTAAAAGCTAGTATCAAGTAGGAGTAGTGTTGATGAATGTGAATAATGAAATCATTGTAGCTATTCTCAAAGCATTACGGGAACGGGAATACGGAACGGGAACGAAACTTTTGTTACGGGAACGGGAATACGGGATCGGGAACGAAAATTTTTGTTACGGGAACGGGAACGCGGGAACGGGAACGCGGGAACGGGAACAAAAATTTTCAATACGGGAACGGGAACCAAAAAAAGTTGTTCCCGCAGGTCTCTACTGACTAGGGCACTCATAGCTAATGTTGGCTTACATAACACACATAGTTCTGATTCAAAAACGATTCATAATTTCTAAGAACTGCCCTCGTTAGTTTATTTTGAAAAACATTGTAAAATAAGAAATAAACTGAATGACTCACATGAATATGAATATGGTGTTGGAATAATTAAGGCCCCTACCCCCTCAAAAATCGATCTCAGTCCAGGAACGTCCAAATGGCCTGAAAATTCAAGGATATGTTGGGGCTGAAGTGGGAAAACCATGGTAAAATTTTCAGGCCAAAATCACAAGTTTTAAGGGAGATATTGATTAAACAAGTGTAAAAAAATAGGTGATTTGGCATTCCAAGTTTCTTGGTCCAGATCCGTCCAATATATTTAAACCTTTTTTCTTTGAAAGAGCATGTTAAGATGCAGAGCATGACGAGGCCCTATTTATGAAATACCTACTTCGTAAGCACAAAAAAGGGATCAAAAGTTCAATGACTGAAAAAACCTCCTAAAAATTGCTGCCGATTTATATAAATATCTATATATAAAATAAAGAAAAGACCTAATAAAAAAAAACAGGCCTCGTCATGCCCTGCATCTTTACACGCTCTTTCAAAAAAAAATAAATTTTAATATATTTCACGAATCTTGACAGAGAAGTTTTGGATGCGCGTTTGAGAAAGTGAAAAATAAGAAAAAACGAAAAAGATCTTTTAGTTTTTCAAAAAACCGCTGGTTTTTCGAATATGGGGTCTCGGAAAACTAGAAAAAATTTTTGGGAAAAATGAGGTATTGAGGAAAAATTTTTATCGTTTATGAAAGAGCAAATAACAGGCTATCTCTTCATACATTTATCTCAATTTTGACTATTCTGACGAAAACGGACTTTTTTTTTAGGGGTGGAGGCCTTAAAGATGATGTCACATAGATAGATAACTATTTTCTCGATCGGTAATACGAACTTATTAGATTTTCGAATGTCATTTGTATTGAACTTATTTTTTTGTTCTTACTATTTTTTGCTCATTGCAATACTATGTATCTGAAAAAAAATGTTGCTGCAATTTTCGTGCGATTAAAATGCGAAACACCGTGTAAATGCTCTTACTAATCACACAGACATTGCTTTTTTTGCTATATATTTTGGGACATAAGTCTTCGACATCTTTTTACTTGATCCTCCATAAATGCAATAAAGAAATAGTTCATATATTCGAACGAGACGCTCTAATATATATTACTTTTCACAGTCTGTGACTAGCATCTGTCACGATCTATGAAGAAATAGGTCCAAGTTTCTACTATATGTACTTCAACATTTCTTTTGGATTGTGTTTTACACAATAAAAACTTTGAAATAGGTTATATTTCTGTTTATTGTTCATGAAAAGTTGTGTTTTGCCTTTTTATATCTATTTATCTATGTAATGAAGCAAGTCCTATCTAGAAAGTTGTTTTTTTTTCATACTAAGTGTCCAGAAGGCAGAAAGGAGGCGATGCAACTAGAGACACGACCAGGAGAAAGTTAAAAAATGCGATTTTTTACCTGGACTTTCTTTATGAATGGTCTTTTATTTAAAAACTAAATAGAGGTCGCCCATTGATCAAGAGAATAAATGATTCAGTCATATCACCTAATCCATTCATCAGCATCATTTGAAAAGGTTTTTATATATAATAACTGAATGCCATATATTTATTAAACTGATCAAAATGATTTTATTATAATTGGTAGTTATCTAATCATAAATTGAAGTATGATATCATTTTGACCTGTCTGTCGAACTAGATAATAAAAAACATTCAAAAGTATGAATTTGTTATCTTAAGAGTCAGTTTATTTTCAAACTAATTCTTTTTATACTCAGATGTCGGCACAAAGATTAGAAACTATTGGTCGTCATATTCGATTAAGTACACAATATGTATGTGAAATATTTTCATCGAATTTTCATTTGACTTATTGAGATTCTTATTTTTGTTTTAGAAAAGTGAGCAACAACAACCAGAATATCGTTATACATTACCAAATGGAAATTTAACTAATGAACAACGTGAATTTTATGAAAAAAATGGTTTTATTGTTATTCGAAATTTAGTATCACCTGAAACACTTGAACGATTTAAGTACATATCATAAAAATAAAATAGATTAATATTATATATTATTATTTTATTTTATTTTTCTCTCAGTAAACGTTTTCAAGATATTTGTACAGGTAAAGTTCAAGTATTTGGTATGACAATAATGAAAGATGTAGCTATTGCTAAATCGGAATTTGTTGATGGTGAAAAAGCTATAACAAAAATTCAAGATTTTACATTAGATGATGAGTTATTTCAATACTGTTGTTCGCCTGAAATTGTTAAATATATTGAAAATTTTACTGGTCCAAATATAATGGCTATGCATACAATGGTAAGAGGCGAAAACAACACAAAAAACAAACTTTGATTCTTAATAAAAAACAAAACAAAACAAATTATTTCTTTTTCTAGTTAATTAATAAACCACCTGATCCGGGTACTCAAACATCACGACATCCACTTCATCAAGATTTATATTATTTTCCATTTCGACCAGCTGATCGAATTGTTTGTGCATGGACAGCAATGCAACATATATATCGTGAAAATGGATGTCTTGTAGTTTTACCTGGAACACATAAAGGTGAACTTCTAGAACATGGATATCCAAAGTGGGAGGTTAAGAAATAATAGAATTATGATTTTAATTTTATTCTTTTGCATTATTTTTGTTTAGGGTGGTGTTAATAAAATGTATCATGGAATTCAAAATTTTGATCGAAATGCAGAACGAATACATTTAGAAATGTGGACAGGTGATACTGTATTTTTTCATCCATTACTTATTCATGGTAGTGGAACGAATCGAACTGAAGGATTTCGAAAAGTAAAATATTTGTTTTCTGATTTTTTTTAATTTTGAAAATTGAAATTATTTTATATTTAATTTCGTAAGTCAATATCTTGCCATTATGCAGATTCTGCATGTGAATATATTGAATGTGATGGTGTACAAGAATTAATTTCGAAAGAAGTTACAGAAGTTTTTAAAAAACGAACAGGAGCTGAAGATGCACGTTTTGAAGTAAAATTATTATAATTCTTTTGTCTGTTTTTTTTTGTTATTGTATTTATTCTTTTTATTTAGGATGTTTGGAAAATAAAAAGTCGACTTGTTCAAGGTGAACGAATCAATTTATAAAATAAAACTTTTCTTTTTTATTCTGTAATTTGATTTGGATATAAATAAAAGAACGAAAGAAAAAGAAAACCTGATGATGAGTCATCATTTTTCTTTTCTTTCATTCATTTCGTTCGTCTACTATGCAATTTGTGTTGGTTATGCGAATATATAAAGAAGATGAAAACGATACAAGAAGCATACTTACCTGCCACGGATGCATTCCCGATCAGGAACGTGAATGCTCCAGGTCGAGGCGCGGGCATTGCACATCGCCCCCGTTGACGCCTGCGAAAAGTCCACATCGGGCTTTCTCGAGTGGATAATTTGTTCCGCGGCCATTTGCGTTCGCGCATTGGCCATTCTATTCCAATAAAAATGATAATTTTTCTAGAGAAAAATTCCAGCACCAAGTCTAACATGCTGTGTATCTCTTGCGTAAAATACATCATATGATTAGAATGAAAATTTGCCATCTTCCTAATATACTTTTTTTTCTGTCCGTACATAGTTTTGATATTGAATACTGTGATTATATATGTATTTCTTCGCTCTTCAAAATGCATATAAATATTTGTTCGCTGGAAATGAATTTTTACTGAATTATATCATTCGACTTCGACTAGTGTATTCTTTTTTTTAACTTTTTGAAGGAGATTGCAGACATTCGAAAACATTGATTTGAAATCAAGATTTTGTATTATTTCCAAATATAGGTTCAACAGTAGTCTTCAAGGACTTTTGGTTAATGAATCAATCTTTTAGAAACGTCAAAATTAAGTTTGGATGGACAAAATTTGACGTTTTTTTTTTACATAACATTAAACGTACGATTGTTGCCTGTTATCCATAGAAATCTAGAAAGTCACTTAAATTGACATAGTGGTCCTTTACCAAAATACTCACTGTTAACAAATGTCTTGGAGCAAACTAATTATTACTGCGATATTTCATAGAGAAATATTTGTTTTTTCATTCTATATATTTCTGCAAGCTGATCAATAAATAAACATTTTATTGAATTATTTTTCGATAGTTCATCATAAGAAGTCTTATCGACTGTTCAATAATTAGAAAACTTTGCATGATGTTATACGCAAAGCATAATTACATCTATGCTATATTATTTGTATATGAATGGATATTTTCTTACAAATATACTTCTAAAAAATCCATGATTATAATCAATACATACTCATTGTTATATTAAAATCGTTTAAACAAAAATTTTTTCGTTATTATCAATAATTGACAAAATATTATTTCGAATGATATTTTTTGCATTGCGTATATCATATTTGTCTTTTAATAAAAAGAAAGAAGTTTTTAATTACATATGAGAAACTCTTTCTATTGAAGATTAATCCCAATTGATCTTGATTAGATAAATCGAGAAGAAAAAAAAAAAAAAAGGACATTCTTGTTTTGTTTTTAGTTACATAAATCGGTATTCTTCTATAATAAGATAGAACAAAAAAAAGTAGGCGAAAGGGATTGTCTTTTGTTTAGTATGTCTGCTCAAAACTGACTCCAATTGTGTGCGTAAATCGATGTATTATTAAATTCCATATTTCGTGAAATATCTTCTGGTATAGCATGTGATAACCATCGTCGATATAATACACGATATCGTTCATCACATATATGTAATGGATTTCCACGTCTAAAAGAAACAAAAAAAAAAAAGAACAAGATTTTAAAGACATCAAAAAAAACATAGAACTTATTTGAATTAACTTTTATTACCTTAAATTTTGATCTGTTTCACCATAATCATCTAAATAAGGAGCAGGCATAAATGTTCCACGTGTTTTATTAATACGTCCATCATTAATTATATTAAGTAAAAGTAATGAACATTCTTTAACACGTAAATAAATTCCTATTGAACCACAACATTGTTGTGTATGAAGATTACATGGACCAGTTGTTTGATCAATATTAAGTAATGTTGATATTAAACTATTTGTTGTTAGTAAATTTGGTGTTGTTATTGATGATGATGATGATGAACGAACAACAACATCACCACAAATTAAACATATACATGGTGATCGAGCTTCATCACGTGCATATTTATATGGTGCAACACTATAGAAATAAAAAGAAAATTAATACAATTCAATTAGATGATACATAGGCTAAGTTTGTAGTACGAAGTACATCTTTAAACTAGACTTATACTTGATCAAGATTATAAAATTCAGCGAAAAAAAAAATGTATTTGTAATGTACAAACTGAGCACTTTTACCAATCTATAGGCATATGTTAAATCAAAATAGTTCAATTGATTTAATTACTTAATTCATATTCTTTTGTCTATAGTAATGAACCAACTGCACAGAATCTACCCGTGTGCGTCAACGGCCGTTGGAGAAAATTTTTTGACAAATATTTTCTCTTTCAGGGAAAAATTATTAGTTTTCCAAACAAATCTCGGTTTATTTATATATACATCGATAAGATCTTCTACTGTTCTTATTCCTTTTCTTTCCATTAAACTTCCAAAAGAAAAAAGTCATCCGTGTATTTATCTTACGTTAGTACGGATAACTGAAATTTCTAATACGTTTATTTATATGTTGTGATAAAGAACACTCAAAGATATCATCGATAGGTAGCAAAACAAGCTATATTCAAGGTTGCATCTTTTCTTTTGATTATATAAGTATTCTCTTCATTTTTGTTGAATTAAATATAGTCATCATAGGTTAGAATGAAAATTGTATAACTCTTCGATTTTTAGATCATAATGGTACAAAATAGCGGTGGGTTCAAATTATGTATTGAAAGAATGATTATTACGTAGTACTTCGTATTGTAATGAAAAATTTAGAGTCATTTTTATATATTTACCCTTGAGATACTTGATTCATAAGATCAATATATTCTTTAGGTAATGGATGTAATTCATTGACTAATATTGGATATGTAATCAATGATTTACTTGTTGATAAAGTCGATATCCAATTATTAATAAGATCATTTGAAAAACGTTCATTTTCTGTATCAAGTAATTTTGATAAACATATTGGTAAACCAAGATAATGACATATAGTTGAATATTCATCAAGTCCTTAAAGAAAATTTATTAAAAATTTTTTATTTAATTTCTATATTTATTTACCTGATTCTGTTGGCCATGATGTTCCAGTTAAATAATGATAGAAAAGAGCAGTACATCGAAGTAATGGAAGTAAAGATTGTTTTAATTTATCTCGAATTTCATCAAGAGATAATAATTGAACTGAAGAAGACGGAGGTCTAAAAGAAAAATTTATAAAAATTTTTTTTTTTTGCTATAAATTAAAATAAAAATCATACGTTTGATTTTTAATAATTTTCTCGATTAATTTTTGAATAGTTTGTTTTTCTACATCATCATCAACACTCTTATGTTTCATTATTGAATGTTGATGATTATCATTTTCTATAATATAAAAAAAAGTCAATAAAATTACAAAGTGCAAAAACAAAAAAAAAAAATCTTTTCATCGATTAAAATTTACTGATTTCATATAGAAATCCTTGACTTGAAAGAATTTGTATACAATGTGCCATAAGTATAAGTCGTACAAGATAAAGATCATTAAGATTTCCTGTTGGAACATTTGTTAACGATGTTGCTGTTTGATTTGATGAAAATAATATTGGTAAAGTAAAACAAAGTGAAACAAGAAGATGAAATAGATCAATATCAATTACGGATGGTATTTGAATATTTGTTCGTGATAACAGAAGAACTACATATATAAAAAACAAATAAACAAGACAACGATTACTTATTAGTTTCAGTTGTTTTTTTTTATATAAAAATCAACCTGATAATAATTTTAAACAATGTTTTTTTATTTTATCATTATCATGTAATGAACCATAAACAGCCGCAACTTTAGTTAAACAATTAATTAATTCACTTTGTCGAATTGATAATTGTGAAAATATTGATTTTGAATCAATACGAAGTAATTGTTCTATTGATTGTATTGTATATGCACATGATGTCCAAAGTATAATGGGAATACGATCATTATCATCATCTGGATCAACATTTAATCCAAACTATAAAAAACAAAAAAAAAAAAATTAATAAATCAACAAAATATTTCTATTTTTACTCCATAGATATTTTTAGCAAAATTGATTAAACGTTCCCGAAGACTATCAGAAAAATCTTGTATTCTAGAATAAAAAAACATAAATATTCATGTCAAATAAAACAATAAAAATATATATTATTAAACAAATTACCTTGAATCTCCGGCAAAACCAAATAATAATTGAAAATTTTGTGCAGCACGTTCAGCCATCATTTTTGTTATTGTTGTTAATGGACATGGATTAAAAAATATTTGTTCTTCATGTGTATCAATTTCATATCGAGATTCAATACTACCATTAAGTGCTTTTTCTAAACCATCTAACCATTCATTAAATGACATTTGAGCTAAATTTCTTTCATGAGTAAATGTACGTAATGATGGTAATATTGGTATGATTGTATTACTTAATGTTTGACATAATGGACAAAGAAATTCATTTCGTTCTGTATCATAATTAGCTGAACCACGCATACGTAATGTTCGACGATGATCTTGAGATGTTATTGAATTGTGATATCTAATAGGGAAAAGAATTTTTTTTGTTAAAATCAATTAGTATAGTTTGAATATATCTTTTGAAGAATTTAATAATCGAGTGAATAGAATTCTGCTTGATAAATTCAATCGATTAGTTATCGGTATTATTTTGCAAGTCAACAAATTTTTAGTTAAATTAAAACAATAGTTTGATTCTACGTTCAAAACTTAACTCACTACTTATACAAACAGAGAAGAAAGCAAAATCTATCATCATAAAAATAAATAATATTATATAGCTAAGAGTAATACGAGTATGCAATATATTTTTTTTTGTTGATGATAAAATTTAGTAATGCCAATAAATGTTAGTTGAGTCGCCTTATCTTTTACAAATGGTTGAGATCCATTTATAAAAAGGCTTGAGTTCGGTATTTTCTTTTTTACAATTTAGGGCTTCTTCAAAAATCAAACTACTCCTCTCAGAGTTGCTGATTATTACACTACATACTGTGTCTGTGCTTCCGCACATAGTTGTTCTCTCTTCTGGAAAATAAAATTTGGATTAAACAATTTTTGAGCATCCCTATACAGACGTTATCAGAGATAACTCTATTCCTCCTTCAAAAAAGACTTTCTCAAACTACGATTGTCTTCACCTGAACGTCATCTTAAAGATTAATTTTGTTTTTTAGTAGTGTAACTAGGCGTTTACCTAAATCTCACTTACAAAGAAACTTGAGCCTCTTCTAGAAAAGTCTCTGTCTCATTTTTGTTTTAGATCTTTTCTTAGTGATTTTTTCATGTTAAACAATTAAATCTAAACTTAATTTACTTTGTCCAACATGAAGCATGAATAGCATGACCACATGATGAAACATGTACACCCCAATGAAGATCATTTGACATAAATGTTGGATCAAATGTATCCCAATTTTCAATACGTCGTGTACGATTTTTTGATAATACTCTTGAACTAAAAATAATATTTACAAAAAAAGATAATAAAAACGAAAATAAAGTTTCATATTCGTAAAACTATACTTTTGTACAAAAGCTGACAATACTAAAACTTCTGAATTAAGTTTAACTTCACTATTTTCTTGACAAAATATACATGTTAGAATTTGTTTTATCGGTTGAGATAATTCAATATCAGTTCTACCAAAACAACATTGTATTATTGGATATGTATCATCAATAATCATAGGTTCAAATTTTAATGGTGTAGTTGGTGATGTTGAAAGTATTTGTTGATCCGATGAACTTATCATTGATGATAATTGTGAATATGTTCCTTGTGATGTTGATTCTACAGTGGATATTTGTGGTTCATCTATACTATCTGAACATAATTGAATATTTTTTTCAATAAAATTCTTTTGTAATTCAGTCATTTGTGCAATAATTTTAGCACGTTTTTGTGCAGCTAAATCTTTTCGTTTACGTTGAGCACGTTTAGTTAAATCTGATGTTTCTTGATTAGTATTTATTGTTGTTGAAGAATTTAATTGTTCATTTGTTTCATTAAATTTACTATAGAGCTAAAAGAAAAAATGTATAAAGAAACTTTTTTTTTTGTTTTTTTTTTTATGTTGGTTAATATACAAACTTTAATAACATAAGCAAGTAATTCTTTGCATGTTTCTGCTTTTGATGGTGTATTTAAATGCAATTGATTTATTAATTTATCAAGTTCAATTTTTTGAAATTTTGAATAAAATTCAAAATTCAATTCACGTTCTTGTTCATAACAAGCTAAAGTTATTAAATGCAATGCCTAGAAATCATGAAAAAAAAAACATTTCATTTGATTTTATTATTAATTTAAAAAACAAAAAAAAAAGAAAACTTTAATTTTTAATATTTACTCGATTAAGAATAGCTTCAGACCATAGTTGAGCTTTTGGATCTGTTGATCGATAAAGACAAGCTTTAAGTAATGTTAGAAATATATTGCAATCAAGAATATGTATTATTGAGTGAAATGCTTCTGTAAATAATGGTGGACAAGGGATGAATAATGTTGTTGATATAGCATCCTCGTTTAATTTTCGACGTTTAATTACATATTCCTCAGACTAAAAATGAAAATATTTTTTTCATTGAAATTTTCTATTTGAGAAAGATGATTTAGAACATTAGAAAAGTGAAACATCTAGTTTTAGAAGTACAGGTACATCGTACATGCTACAATAAAAACAAAGTTCGATGGGGCTAAGTCGAGTTTTGAAGAGGTTCAGCTCTCTTATTTCCTCATGAGCTGGTCTAGGTACGAAAATTGTGGACTTGACACTGTATAAAATACTGCTTTTATTGAATTATGGACTATCACAGATAAACATAGTTTTTATTTCTTTTCTTAGAATAGAGTGTAGAATGAAAAATTTATGCATTTGTAGCAAATACATACGAAAAAAAATTCTTTTTTTCTTAGTCATTTCGATGATTTGAATGATATGAAGAAAAAGATATGGTTTTTATGACATATTATTGTTAAAATTTATCTCTTATTAAGCTAATCTTGTAAATTATAAGAAGCGGAAAAGGAATTTGTTAAAACATTTCAATGATTTTGAAAATGAATTGTAGTTTTATAGATTATAATAATGTTAATTGAAATTTAGATTATTGTACATTTAAATTTCATAAGAATTTCTTCTAATAATATTCGTTGTTCTTACTTTGCATTGATCAGCTTTTGAATAATGATAATAAAATTGATTATATTCCGAAAGTCGATTTGCTTTTAATTCATAATTTCCTTTCGTTGCATTACCTCTCCTATAAACAAAAAAAACACAGCACCATCATTCATCAAAAATTATTCTTTTTACAATAAGATTGTAATTTACTTAAAATCGGCAACATCTTTCAATACAGCTTCGAAATCTCCTGATCCCTAGACAATAAAAAAGAATTTTTATTTATTTTTTTGTTATTACTTTAAAATAATAATAATTATACGAAACTAATTCTAATTGTCCACAGTCTTGTAAACCTCGTATTAATTCTGAATGTGCCATTGGTGATATACATAATTGATGTATAACTTCTCGTGTTAATTTTTCCTCACGTGTTACTTTTCCAACACCTGGTTCATGTCGTTCACCAATAATAATTATTAACAGATGTAGAAATTCTTCCATTATACGAACTTTTTCTTTTACTCTTGATTCGGTTTCAGATGAATGACCATATTCAGGAGATCTAAGATTTAAATGAGTAAAGTAAAACTTAAGGTCATTTCCTCTGTTAGAAATTTCAATTTTTATCTCGAATAATGGTTGCGATTGAGTAGATCATATTGTACGGCAATTTATGCAAGATTTTTCTTGAAAAACTCCTAATTTAAAGGATGATTTACAAGAATACAGTGAAACAAGAAAAAACTGAAAAACTAAGATGAATTCAGTCTGTATTTTTCACGACTAGTATCAGTTTCATTTCTGCAGAATAGGAAAACGTCGAAAATGAGATTTTTCTAATTCTGAACTGATACGAAGGTATTTTATTTTGAAAAATCTGATCAACAATTGATTCAAATTAATTTCACCATTTTTAAACCTATTATCCATTGTTTAAAGCTATTCTGTTTGTTGAATGTTTCATACACATTCATCTATTTATTTCTATACCATTCTTTCGATATTTTCCTTCAATTTGATTTTTGATGTTTAGTTCTTCAAATTTTTTGAGTTTCTCGATAAGTTGGCAACATGATAGACATACATCAACAGTTATATGCTACACAGTCTTATCCATCTTTCAAATCAATATCCTAGTAAAGCCTGAAGATGAACAAAAGAACTTGATTTTCAATGTCAAAAATTATCTTGTGATTTTTTTGTCGAAATGAATTTTTTTTCCTCGTAATGGCACTCTGATTTTTTTCAGAGAAAATTTTGCAAGATTAATCTTTACTAAGTTATAGTGAGAGATCTTGACTATATGTTAAAATCAATCCGAACTCTATATGATTAGTTTCAGAGTATAAGTCTTTGACATGCGAAGACCTAATCTGTAACTAATGATATAAGGATAATCGATATCAAAATTCACTATTTTGAGAAGAAATTTTTACTTTGAACTATTGATAGTCGAACATATATTTCCAAAAGTTTCCGCTTACTCTTGAGAAATAATAGGTTTATGATCAGACAATAGACTTTAAATTATATACATACCGAATCCATTCTAATAAATTAAATTTATGCATAAGTTGAATTAAAAATGTATCAGAAGGTGTTAATGAAGCACCAACTTGTAATGCAAGAATATCACGATCATACATTTCTTTGCGACATTTAACATTTGAATAATAAAAAATCTAAAAAAAAAATATTTTTCTATTTTATGAATATAATTATAAAATTCATATTTACTTGATTAGATAATGCATAACCATTTCGTTTCCATTGACCAGCAACATGTTGAGCACACAGAACTTGAATACGTAATGCTTCTTCGTATACAAAACATGGATAGATTTTGAATTGTTCACACTAAAAAAAAATCAAAAACAAAAACACAAAATTCAAATTTATTTTATAAAATAAATAATAATGAAATATGAACCAGATTATTAAATGTTGTTACTGTATTTGTAAATTTTTGAAGATGAATATGAAGAGCTGCATAGAACGAAAAAAAACTATATATATATGAGGAAAAAAATGTAACATATTATTTGAATTGAAATTTATTCAATTGTTTTCTATATCTGTAATATTAATGTCATTATCTATCATCTTTAATTAAAATCTTACCAACTAATAATCTTACAACTGGAATATGTATTGAAACAGGATCTTTTGCAACATCATATGCATAACAATCAACTTTAAGATCATTTACAGTGGTTTTAACAATTGATGAATTATTTTTATCTTTAATTAAATGTGATATATCACTTGTTTTTTGTATTTCTGATAATGCTAAACCCGTCGCTTCATATGCACCAAATAATAATTCTGCCTATAATAAATACAAAAAAAGAACTGAATTTTTTTTTTTGTTTTTGTTTTTTATGTTCTTACATCTTGTGCACACCAATCTAATATGGATGAAATAATTGATTGAATTTTAATAACTAAATTAAATGCTGTTTCCCATTCAGGATCAAATTCTACATGTTGTCCAACTTGTCGTGTAACTTTATCCATACCCTATGTAAATATATTTTTGTTATTTTATAGAAGAAAACAAGAAATTTGTTAGCACAGCTCCATTAGAGACTAAACTATGAAACTCACATATATTCTTTAGATGTGCAAGACTTCCGTACACTATCTTGAAGAGTAAGGATTAAGAAAATATTTTTCAGTCAAAGTATAGGATACAGAAAAAACTTTACTCTGTACATTTCTATTATTTATCAACAATAATCTATTGTCAGAAAGAGATCTATCCTATTTATTTCTTGATTTCGAATAGCAATTGTTTTCTTCTGTTTTTTTTTCTTGTACTGACGCTCTAGTTTTTGTTTTTTATAATTTAACAGTCGTATAATTGTTTCAACTGACAAATAAGCTAGTTTACATAGCCATCATATCTGCATTAGATTTCAAGGTATTATTATATATCTCGATAAGTACAGAAACCTTGATATGTGATTAACTTGATCGATTTACACTTTCTATTTTGATCATATGACGCTTATAGTATCATCAATGCATCATCCTTGACATCTATGATACAAAATTTTATCTGCGCAAAAAACCAAAAATTACATCATTTATATAATTTACAGCTGTAATACATACATTCAAATTTCAAGGAAGGCTTTAGAATAGTCTATGTCATTGTTTTTTAATGACGCTCAAGGATTTTTCCCGTTGCTCAAAAATTCTGAGAAAGGTGTCTGACATCTATTGATTACATTTCCTATGAAGAAATGCACCTGATGATCATTGACCTTTTCTTAGCATTCCTATGAGAAGAAGCTGTTCAAGATATTTTTCATCAAAAAAGAAAAAACATCATATGAATTCCATAAATAAAAATAAATCTATTTACATGCATATAAATTAAAAATTGAAGAAATGCTCGAAAACCATTGAGAAAATTTTCTCGAAGTTCAACTGTATATTCTTGAGGTACAACACCTAATAAATATCTTCAAAAAATAAAAGATTATTTTAAATAAATAGATAATATATTAAAAATAATACTTTAAATCATAAAGAATTGATTGTGCACGTCGAAATTCATGTTGTACTGATGCAATTGTTGTTCTTGAAAATAAAAGTTTACCATGATCAAGTTTTGATTGACAATATTCAAGAAATGAATCAACAATTATTTGAAATGCATTATGTGATGATATTAAATATTTTGCCTAAACATTTATATATTTATACATATTATTTGAAAATTTTTATTTTTTATTAATAAAACACTCAGATGAATGCATGTCGTTAAAAATAAAAATCTTTTTTTTTTTCTTTTTTAGTTGTTGTCTTTTTTTTTCTTCTTACAAGACTTTGAGTAGTAAATAATTGTACAGATAATCTTAAAAAACAATCAGAATGATTATCTAATGAAAGATCATTTCGATAATGTTGTACGATCATCGGATAACACTAGAAATTAAATAATAAAAAGAAAAAAAAAAAAAAAGATGATCAAACTATTTCGTTTATATTCATTGTATCGACGAGGAAAAACGAAATTTTTTTTGAAAAGAATGTTTTTAACGACATGCATGCATTGGTTTTTCTTTTTTATTCAGCTCGACTTAATTATTACCAGTGTAGGTACAGTGTATACTTGAACAGAAAGATCAGTAAATGATACATATTCGTCTGGATCTTTGACAAAATTTCGCCAAACAGTAGAATAATTCTAAATAATGTATGAGATTTAATTATCGTTTTTCCTCGTCGGATGTTAATTAATAACGCAATATGAGTAGCTTTGTTTTTTTAGTACAATAGTCAATTTTGTTTTTATTATAATTGCTTCTTTGAGATGAATAAAAACTATCGAAAACGATTTTTATTAAATCTTTTATTTTTATGAAATTTTTGAAGAATAATAAAAACTTTTGTTTTTTTTTCTTCTTCAGATTATTTCACATAGCATGTAAACATATATGATGAGAGCCAAAAGGATAACATCCCTTCGAAAATTGGATTGGTTCTTCTGCAATTTGTAGTTATTGAGACACGTATGATGTGTCTGTACTCCCAAAAATAGATAGTCGCCTTTCAGAAAGATAAAACCTGGATAAAATACTGTGCTATACAATAATGTTATAATTACAAATGTCCAAGGTCGCTAGAATCAAGATGGAGGATGAATGACTTGCAACGCCGCTCGAAGGATTTTTTTCTAAAGTTAATCGGTTTTTGTGTGTGAGAAACAAGTTGTATTTAGACGGATATTTGGCTAAAAATGACAATTGCACTTTCTCAAGATTTACATAAAAGGAAAATTTTTCTTTCGAGTTATAACTTTCAAAGAAACTGAAAAAAAAACACTTGCAGAAAAATTCATATCTGACAAAATAAAACTAGCTGACAGACATATGAAGTACATTTTCTTAATCTTGTAGCTTTGTTGAAAAAAATTTTTTTTTTCAAGCAAAAATGTCACATGTTCGTCTACCATGCAAAAAGTCCATAAGGTTGAGCGGTGATTTCGCGGTATTGTTGAGCAACAAAAAAAAAAAGCAAAAAAACGCTGAAGAAAAAGTGAAAGTTTTTTTAAGTTACAGCAGTCATTCGTAATCACGAGTTTTAAGCTACTCATATTGCGTATTACAATACTAATATTAATCTTACTTTCATATACAAAATTGCAAAAGTTTTCTTCCATTCTGAATCCATAAAAAAACTAGAAAAATAAAAATAAAATATCATATTAATCTTTCAAATCCTTATGTTTATGTATTTTTTTTTCTTTGTTGTTATTATTATTATTACCTATTAATAAATATTTGATGTAAACCTGATCGTGCACTTTTCCAAAGTAATTTTTCACTTAATAAAGCTTTTTCTGTTCGAGTTACATCTAATTCATCATCAGTTTCAATTTCACATTCACAAAATATTCGACGAAAACCATCTGATATTTCAATAATATTTTGTAAATAACATAAAAGTTTTTGTGCAAAATATTGTAATGATATAAATGAACTTGGATAAATTTCACATTTAAGTGGTACATCAGCTGTACGTAAACGTATAGTTTGTTGAGCATCACGACATTGTTCCATTGTACCAATACGTATAGCTGTACGACCTTCACGATCAACTAATGATGCTAATTCATGACCTTCTTGTTTAGTACATTGTATAGCACGACTAAGAACATGTATAACTTGATCATAGGTATGAACTTCATCATTAAATAAAATAGTTACATATTTTTTATGATCACCATCCCAATATCTATAGAATCAAAATGAAAAAGAAGAATTAGGATTTAATTAAATATGGATGTTAGTAAAATATGATCTGAGTACTGTTTTACTTAGAATTTATATCAGTTCATAGAGCTTGAGATTGTAAGTCTATTGAACTTCACTATACGTCAAAAGCTCAAACAAATAAATGATCCGAAAATGGAATTAGCTGAAGTTATGGTAAATGTTTGATGGTTCTTTAAACACTTATTGGATTCAGATTTCTCCAGTCAAGATTAAAGTCTGTTGGATTGGCCTTGAACCCGTTCGAGTTCGATTGCAAAAAAGTTTGAAATATGTTTATAATGTATTTGTTTTTGAATAGAAGTAATCAGAAAAAAAATATTCTGTATCTTCGAGAATGACTGTGCAACTTCGATTAGAAAATATCGAATTACAGTTCGATTGTGTTCAGATTCGAAAATTTTTTTAAATCAATAGACTTTGTTCAAAGTGAACGACTCTAAAAAAATTTTTTATTTCATATATTCTCCTAATATTTGTTTATCGAATAGAATTCAAAAAACTTAGCTTTTCAAATTCTATCGATTGATATATGTCTCAAATAAAATAGAATATGTTTTTGAATATTTATTTTTTTTTAAATAATACTCTTACTCATTTTTTAATTCATTTGGTATATCTTGATAATTTTCTGTACAAAGTAATTTAATTATAAAACGTAATAAAATATTAAATAATCGTTTTGCACGTAAACGTAAATCAGATGGTAAACGATTAACTATATCATCAGCTGATTCATTATTATCATCATGTGGTAAATGTAAATTACAATGTACATATTGTTTCCATGCTTCCGGATCACCACAATCACAATAACCACCACCAGCTGATACATTCATCTAAATTAAATAAATAAACATATTATTGTTTTTTGATATTTGTCAAAAACAAAATACTTTATATCGATGTTTTCGATGTTCACTTTGTAGAAAACAATCTGTACATAGAACACATGTTGGATCAACACAACAATCACGACAAAAATATGTTGGTTCTTCAGATTTAAATAAACGTCCACATACAGTTGGTTTTTTATTATATGAACGAATAGTTTGTATAGCTTCATCAATATTTAATGTTCCATATAAAAATATATCAAGTGGTCGAAAAATTATTTCTTGTGTACGTTGTTCAATAATACCTTTGATTAAATTTGTATGATACATATAACATTGTGGAATAAATATTTTCCAATGTTGATATAAAATTTTTTCAATATTATCATGTTCTATTTTATAAAGTAATTCTTCACCAAATTTATTTCCATCAAAATTAATTAATTCATCAGATAATGGTGGTAAATCAATATTAGTTGCTAAATTACTATTACTGTTATCATCTTCAGCTAATGCCATATTAATAGCATCTTGAACATTAGCAGCTGTTATTTCAACATCAAGCATAAATTCATCATTATCGGATAAATCAATTGAATCTGCATCATCCATAATCGATAAATAACTTGAAAAAAAAAACGTTATACGCAATAGGAAAAAAAAAATTTATCTAAAATAATTAATAATGTATATGTGTTGAAAATTTTTCTCTCATATGAAATATTCGATATGTAGTAATCGTTGCAGTCACATGCGACTTTAATGACAAGGATAGTAGCGCTATTATATGATACATAAAATATAGTATAGAGTGAGTCTATAGATGGCAGTTAACGACAGATTATTGTCGAAAGAGTAAACAAAAAAAAACCTTGTCTTAGAAATATAATGTATTAAATTTTTGTTTTGTTTGATATAGTAAAAAAGTTAATGGAAAAAGTCTATGTATTTCAATTAATTTAAATGTATTAATGGTCTTTTAAATATATCATCATGTGTCTTAAGGCTAATTCGGGAACGTATTTTTGAAAAAGAAAGCATATAACAAATTTTATTTCATGAAAAGAAATGCTTGACATACATGGCGTTAATGAAATATAATAATAATCAATAAAAATGATATTGTAGTACAATAAACAATAACGCCACCATTAGGTGAAAAAAAATGCTAGTGAAATTTTTGATGTTTTGGATAATGAAGAATATACTTTAGCTCATGACCAATTCAAATAAAGCAAAAGATATTGTTTTGATTCCTTCGTTTATCAAAAAAAATTTGATCACAAAATAAGAATATTCGCCAATGACCTTGGAAAGAAATTCATTTTTTCCTATACTTTATCAAGAGTGAATCAGCAAGTTATACGTTATTCTGAAAGTGGAGTGTCTGCTTGATAGATTCGTAAATATGAGCGATAAGTTACCATAATGTTATCTAGTAATAGAATTTTTGAGTTTATCAAAGAAAGACTATTTTTCGAAAGTAATGCTTTTTTTTAGTTTTAGTAAGGAAATAAGAAGATCAAAAAATTTGAATCTTTAATTAGTTTTTCAAAATTTGTGATCGAGACTTAGCTTCCTCAAGCCTGAAAACCTTTTATCAAACTTCTCAATAAAATCATTTTTTTTTCGAACAATAGCTTTTCTTTAACTAAATTGCAAAGTTTCCATTACTCGGTAATTGGTCAATCGCTAGTTTCTGTTTTCTATCTGAAAAACATTCTGTTTTTCCTTTTCTTTTCTATTAGAAGAAATAAACTTTTCTTCTACACTAAAAGCTTTTTCAAAATCAAAACGGTGTACTTAGTAAATGACGTTCCATGTTTTTCCATAGCTTCATATTGGATGTAATTATCAGAGATAATCCTTTTCTATATGACATACTTACTGTGTATGCACAAAAGCATCTAAATCGAGTTAAAGAATTTTCAGAAGTGTCTTTCTCAACAAAAGTAGCATCAGATTTAGAATCTTTAAGAGACATTCTATCAACTACTGTATATTTTGTTAGTTTTATAAAAATGAAAATTTTTTAACAAAAATTTAAGGTACGAATTTCTGTCAAGGATTTCTTTCATGAAAAAAAATTTCTGAACTTCATTTTTTCTATCCATATGAAAAAAAATGCAATTTTCACAGAAGTTATGCCCATGGATTTTATGTAAATGACTCATTATTACTACATTTTTGTTTTAATAACTCTAGAACATAAGTAGCTAGGAACTTGCAGTGTTCATCATTTGAAAAAACGAAATGGAAAAAGTAAATCAAATGTAAGAATTGATGGATCGATTCATAAAAATAATCATCGATACCTGGGCATCTTAAAATTTGACTTAAACTTGTTATACAATGCCCTCATTTTTTTGTATTTAACATTGAAAGACATCTGATTCAAACGTTAGATATAGCAGTTTACTTTGATAATTTGGATAAGTTTATTGTAAAATTATAAACATGCACCTTATTTAACAAATTAGCGTCTACATGAGCTTACATCTTTGATGTCGCTTCTTCAGCTAGTGAAAACCATAAGTCTTTAGCTACATACGTTCTTGAGTTATTCAAAAGAAAAAACAGTCTATAATATTTCTCAACGGATAGTAATTAACGGGTGCGACAGAATAAATGAT